>JAQSEB010000162.1:0-81344 GCA_030063045.1 Pratylenchus scribneri
CCATCGTATTCTCCATCAAATTCTACAGGCGAACGTCAGTTTATTTTTATTCAATTCATCCATATTGATTTTTCATAAATTTTTGAATATATAATAGCCATATATGGGGTATTTAAGGGGTATGAAACATTTTATGACCTGGGTTTTGAACTTTTTGGAATTTTTTTTAATTTCCATCGTATTCTCCATCAAATTCTACAGGCGAACGTCAGTTTATTTTTATTCAATTCATCCATATTGATTTTTCATAATTTTTGAATATATAATAGCCATATATGGGGTATTTAAGGGGTATGAAACATTTTATGACCTGGGTTTTGAACTTTTTGGAATTTTTTTATTTCCATCGTATTCTCCATCAAATTCTACAGGCGAACGTCAGTTTATTTTTATTCAATTCATCCATATTGATTTTTCATGAATTTTTAATATATAATAGCCATATATGGGGTATTTAAGGGGTATGAAACATTTTATGACCTGGGTTTTGAACTTTTTGGAATTTTTTTATTTCCATCGTATTCTCCATCAAATTCTACAGGCGAACGTCAGTTTATTTTTATTCAATTCATCCATATTGATTTTTCATGAATTTTTAAATATATAATAGCCATATATGGGGTATTTAAGGGGTATGAAACATTTTATGACCTGGGTTTTGAACTTTTTGGAATTTTTTTATTTCCATCGTATTCTCCATCAAATTCTACAGGCGAACGTCAGTATATTTTTATTCAATTCATCCATATTGATTTTTCATGAATTTTTAAATATATAATAGCCATATATGGGGTATTTAAGGGGTATGAAACATTTTATGACCTGGGTTTTGAACTTTTTGGAATTTTTTTATTTCCATCGTATTCTCCATCAAATTCTACAGGCGAACGTCAGTTTATTTTTATTCAATTCATCCATATTGATTTTTCATGAATTTTTAAATATATAATAGCCATATATGGGGTATTTAAGGGGTATGAAACATTTTATGACCTGGGTTTTGAACTTTTTGGAATTTTTTATTTCCATCGTATTCTCCATCAAATTCTACAGGCGAACGTCAGTTTATTTTTATTCAATTCATCCATATTGATTTTTCATGAATTTTTAAATATATAATAGCCATATATGGGGTATTTAAGGGGTATGAAACATTTTATGACCTGGGTTTTGAACTTTTTGGAATTTTTTTATTTCCATCGTATTCTCCATCAAATTCTACAGGCGAACGTCAGTTTATTTTTATTCAATTCATCCATATTGATTTTTCATGAATTTTTAAATATATAATAGCCATATATGGGGTATTTAAGGGGTATGAAACATTTTATGACCTGGGTTTTGAACTTTTTGGAATTTTTTATTTCCATCGTATTCTCCATCAAATTCTACAGGCGAACGTCAGTTTATTTTTATTCAATTCATCCATATTGATTTTTCATGAATTTTTAAATATATAATAGCCATATATGGGGTATTTAAGGGGTATGAAACATTTTATGACCTGGGTTTTGAACTTTTTGGAATTTTTTTATTTCCATCGTATTCTCCATCAAATTCTACAGGCGAACGTCAGTTTATTTTTATTCAATTCATCCATATTGATTTTTCATGAATTTTTAAATATATAATAGCCATATATGGGGTATTTAAGGTTTATGAAACATTTTATGACCTGGGTTTTGAACTTTTTGGAATTTTTTTATTTCCATCGTATTCTCCATCAAATTCTACAGGCGAACGTCAGTTTATTTTTATTCAATTCATCCATATTGATTTTTCATGAATTTTTAAATATATAATAGCCATATATGGGGTATTTAAGGGGTATGAAACATTTTATGACCTGGGTTTTGAACTTTTTGGAATTTTTTTATTTCCATCGTATTCTCCATCAAATTCTACAGGCGAACGTCAGTTTATTTTTATTCAATTCATCCATATTGATTTTTCATGAATTTTTAAATATATAATAGTCATATATGGGGTATTTAAGGGGTATGAAACATTTTATGACCTGGGTTTTGAACTTTTTGGAATTTTTTTATTTCCATCGTATTCTCCATCAAATTCTACAGGCGAACGTCAGTTTATTTTTATTCAATTCATCCATATTGATTTTTCATGAATTTTTAAATATATAATAGCCATATATGGGGTATTTAAGGGGTATGAAACTTTTTATGACCTGGGTTTTGAACTTTTTGGAATTTTTTTATTTCCATCGTATTCTCCATCAAATTCTACAGGCGAACGTCAGTTTATTTTTATTCAATTCATCCATATTGATTTTTCATGAATTTTTAAATATATAATAGCCATATATGGGGTATTTTAGGGGTATGAAACATTTTATGACCTGGGTTTTGAACTTTTTGGAATTTTTTTATTTCCATCGTATTCTCCATCAAATTCTACAGGCGAACGTCAGTTTATTTTTATTCAATTCATCCATATTGATTTTTCATGAATTTTTAAATATATAATAGCCATATATGGGGTATTTAAGGGGTATGAAACATTTTATGACCTGGGTTTTGAACTTTTTGGAATTTTTTTATTTCCATCGTATTCTCCATCAAATTCTACAGGCGAACGTCAGTATATTTTTATTCAATTCATCCATATTGATTTTTCATGAATTTTTAAATATATAATAGCCATATATGGGGTATTTAAGGGGTATGAAACATTTATGACCTGGGTTTTGAACTTTTTGGAATTTTTTTATTTCCATCGTATTCTCCATCAAATTCTACAGGCGAACGTCAGTTTATTTTTATTCAATTCATCCATATTGATTTTTCATGAATTTTTAAATATATAATAGCCATATATGGGGTATTTAAGGGGTATGAAACATTTTATGACCTGGGTTTTGAACTTTTTGGAATTTTTTTATTTCCATCGTATTCTCCATCAAATTCTACAGGCGAACGTCAATTTATTTTTATTCAATTCCTCCATATTGATTTTTCATAAATTTTTAAATATATAATAGCCATATATGGGGTATTTAAGGGGTATGAAACATTTTATGACCTAGGTTTTGATCTTTTTGGAATTTTTTTATTTCCATCGTTTTCTCCATCAAATTCTACAGGCGAACGTCAATTTATTTTTATTCAATTCCTCCATATTGATTTTTCATAAATTTTTAAATATATAATAGCCATATATGGGGTTTGAATGGCGAATTATTGGGTAAAATTATTTTAAGATTAAATTAAAAAAAATAATTACAGGGAAGGTCGAATTAACAACAAATTTTCTGAGAGTTCAATTTTTTTCTGCTGTCGCTTTATTCGATGTTGGTCAATCAGTCCGCGTAAATTTTGGAAGGGAACAATGGAAGTTTAACGAATTCGAAACTCTTCTTAAATAAATATTTTGTCAATGATAACTAGCAATACAAAAATTATTTCGAATCAAACAAATATAATTTCGAAAATTTTTTAAAATAAATTCATCTCATTTAATCTTTGTCTTATTTTGTATGAATTTTAATTTGGATAATGAACAAGAGAAAGGCAAAAAATGAAGATGGATCAATCATTTAATTGCATGCTTTTTTCTTATTATTATTTGATTTTCATCTTTGTTTAACATTTCAACTAAATTCCATCTATTTATAATAACCACTTAATTAATCATATTTATATAAAAAAATCTGCTCTTAATTAATGGCCATGGAAGCCTTGTGTTCTGTTTAAATAATTATACAATTGATTAACATAACAAATTAATATAATTGTATGCTTGCTTCAATTTACTTCGATTTCAGTTAACAAATTTTTGGAAATGAAGGAAAAAACTTTTTGGTGTGTCTTTCATATAGGATAATAAAATTCTTCAATGGGCTTGGTCACTTCACAGATTCAATCATCATCGGAATTTTAAGGAGACTCATCTTGTGAAGTATCTTCATCCGGTGAAGTCAATTCATTTATATCATTGAAAGGGCTTCTAGGAGATTCTTGCTCCTCCTCTTCTTCCTCTTCCTCCTGTTCCTCTTCCTCCTGCTCTTCCTCTTCTCCTTCTTCCTCCTGCTCTTCTTCTTCCTCCTGCTCCTCTTGCTCATCATCACCACTATAATTATCGTCATTATGATAATCATCGTCATTATTATCATCATCGTTATTATGATCATCATCATCATCATCATCATCTAAATATTCTTATTTAAAATAGAATAAATTAAAATTTTATAAATATAATTATATTCTGACGATCCAATTTTTAATTTTATCATTTTACCAAACTTTTTCTATTGTGAAAAATATGCAATAAATTAATATTAAATTCTAATTCGGTTTATGTAATGCTATTTAAAGTTTTTTCAAAATTTCACCTGAATTACAATAATCACAAGAATTTCCACTAGACCAATTCATGCAAATATCGCAATGAATGCCGCGTTTAACACGATGCTGATGAACCAATTGATCTGTCATCAAATGCTCAGAACCGACGCCTTTTTTCGGTGAACAACAAATCTCGCAACATTTTTTGCTCATTTTAAAAAATTTTTTACCAGCAACATTTTTCAGTATACTTTTTCTTTTTTGGCCTTTTTGAATTCCATTATCTTTTACTAATACCGTTGCAGTTTTTTTATTTTTTTTATATAGCATATTTCGTTTTGAATTTTTCTTCCCGATTTCCTTTTTATTGTTAATTTTAGTGGTTTGTTTTGTTGCCATTTTAGAATGATATTGCTTCTCTTTTATATTATCCTTCTTCTCAATTTTTTTCATTTGTGGGAGTTTTTCCGACATACTTTTTCTTCCATATAATTTATTTTTCTTGTTTAAATTTACTTTCGTCATTTTTTCATTTTGAATTGCTTTTTTCTCATCAAACGCTTTTGTTTTGACATTGCCAACTTTTTTTCCTTCATTTCCTTTTTTATTTACTTCTTCATTTATTTTAACCTGCTTCTGTGGAAATTCTTTTTTCTTTTGTTCAATTTTGGGCACAATTTTATTTTGTTTCTCATTCACATTAATCAGGGAATTATTATTAAATTTTGATTTCCCTTTTTCAATTTTTTCATGATTTTCCATGGCTTCATATTGTTGAATGAATATCAGCAAACTAATAAAAATAATTTGGAATAATTTATGCATTTTTCCC
Source organism: Pratylenchus scribneri (assembly GCA_030063045.1). NCBI lineage: Eukaryota > Metazoa > Nematoda > Chromadorea > Rhabditida > Pratylenchidae > Pratylenchus > Pratylenchus scribneri. The sequence goes on from JAQSEB010000162.1 coordinate 5,137, forward strand.
TTTAATTTGAGAATATTTTTTATTGCCAATAAATTCGATGGTTTTGGCTTTGTAAAAAGAATAAATTAAATTATTTTTGAATATTGGTAAATTTGATATTTTCAGTGGATAATCCTAGCCATTTTTATATGCAATTGAATGCAGAAGAGAAAATGCCTATCTGCTGGCATCTGGGTTGGATTTTTCGTGCAAAAAACGGTGATCAGCACAATTTAGTCAAAGAAAATGTTTGATTGGGCCAAATAATGATCACCACAATTTAGTCAGAGAACATGCCCGTCTGGGTTATATTTATTAGGCCAAAACTATGGTGATCACCACAATTTAGTCAGAGAACATGCCCGTCTGGGTTGTATTTATTAGGCCAAAACATTGTTGATCACCAATTTAGTCAGAGAATATGCCAGTCTGGGTTGTATTTATTAGGCCAAAACATTGTTGATCACCACAATTTAGTCAGAGCCAAATTCCAATTTTATTTTTCACAGATCGGCTAGCCGCATTTTGCGGACCCGTAATTTGTGGACGAAATGGTTTGGTGTCGCTGGCAATAAATTTGATGTTGAATTGTTTATTGCAGTTAATTATGCTTAAAATTAGCTGACATCAAAAAGTTTGGCCAATTTTGATTATTCAGCGAGTTATGTCCAAAAAACCGTTGGTTTAAACATGATTTAACCAATAAAATTTTAAAAAATAAGACTATTTTATTTTTACCATATGGGCCAGAATGTTTGGCAATGAGTCCATCTTCGGAAATAGTCAATTTTGACCCACAATCCGCCTTATTCAATTTATTGTCTTTCATTACCTTTCAAATCAACATTATTTTAATTTTTAATAAATATTCCACCTCTTTAATGCCATTAATATATTTAAAAAATAATTTATAAATTTAGAATAATTAATTGTGTAATTCATTAATCATTACATATTTATTAAAAATTTTAAAATGAATCAGCAAAATGAACAACAAGGAATCGTTGAAAAATGGGATGAAATGAAATTTATAAAATGGAGGAAGAAATTTCATCAAAAAAGCGTAAAATGAAGGAAGAGAAAGAGAATATAGCCATAAAGAAGCAAAAAATAATGGCTGCGATGAAGAAGGAAATAGTCGAAAAGAACCAGGAAAATGGCAAATTGAAAAGAGAAAATCGAGCATTGAAATTGGAAATGGCAAAAATGAAGGCTGATTTAAAAGCGGTAACCGTTAAATCAGTAGTAGTAGTAAATATTTCATTTTATCACAGCAAAATCTTTCAATTCGTCGAAAAATGCCAGCTGAATTATTAAATGAATTATTCTCCTCAATGCCATTCGAAAATGCTTTTGGTCTTCTGGCCAAAATGACAAATGGCCTTTTGGCAAGAAATGTTCAATGATAAATAACATAAAAGAGGTGGAATATTTATAAAAAATATCTAAAATAAAATAAATTTTTTAGGCAATGAAGAACAATAAATTAAATGAATTAGATTGCGGGCCAAAATTGGAAATTTCTGAAGATGGACTGGAGGCAAAATCTTCCGGCCAAGGTCAACCAAGTAAATAAATCTAGGAAATTGGACTAAGCCAATAACTATCTTATTTTATATTCTTTTTAGAATGGAATTGGGCTCGAGCAATTTTACCAACTCCAGCCTTCAATTTTAACGAAATCAATAAATCGACAATTGCTTACTACTTCGAAATGCAAATTCTCAACAAAACATCCAGATGGTATTTCATAAAAATTTTAATTAAAAATTAACTAAACAAATAATATTGTAATTTCCGGATACAATAATTTAATTTTGAATTCACTTGAAAAATTTTAGGAATTGCGGCATTTTTAACGGATTTTGCTGGCAACAAACTCCGTTGGAATGTGAATATCCTACGCGATTAAATGCTGATGAATTGAAGAATATTTATAGAAATTCAATTAGAATTAATAACAAAAAACAGATGCGTGTTGAAGAACACACAATAATTTCGAAAATGAAGGTGGATATTTCAATGAGGGTGATTTTGTTGTCCTAGGAATAATACACAAGCCAAATTGCAAAATGGAATATTTTGCTACTTTGAATGGCAAATTATTGGGTAAAATTATTTTAAGATTAAATTTAAATCCTGAATAAAAATTACAGGAAAGGTTGAATTGCCAACAACATTTCTGAAAATTCAACTTTTCCCTGGTATCGCTTTATTCGATGTTGGACAATCAGTCCGCGTGAATTTTGGAAAGGAACAATGGATGTTCAAGGAATTCGAAACAGTCCTTCAATAAATATTAGAAAATGATATATATATGGAAGCAAAAATCATTGCGAATTAAAGAAATATAATTTCGATAATTTTTTAAAATAAATTCATTCCATTTAAACTTTATCTAATCTTGTACGAATTTTATTCATTCATTTTATCGATTTTAAATTTTTTGATAAATTTCATTTTTAATAAATATTAAATCAATTTCATATTCAATAAATGGGAATGTACAATGTAACCTTTCGATGGACATTTCCATGGATTTTTTGGTGTGCGCCGGTGGGGCAAATGATCAAATTCGAGACAAATATTTGGGTAAAAATATATTATTTAAAAATGAAGAATCAAATAAATTTTCCGCTTATACTATTCACAAAAATGCTAATAATAATTATATTCTAATAAAATTTTAAAAAAATAAACAGCCTCTTTGGGGGAATTTTATGGAAAAATGCAATATTCTCTGTTTATGTTACAGTTTATAATTCTGCCTATTCTGTAATTTTTAATTCATCGTGTTTTTGATTTTATATATTATTTATTTTATCGGTTCTGATTTACAAGGCGGAATATCAAAATAGCAGTTCACATTGACTTCCTATTAAATAAATTTATTAAATTTTTTAGAGAATGGCCAGAATATCTTAAATTTACAGGTACTCCAAAAATGCTGACTAAGGAACGAAATTTTGGGGTTGCAATTGTTGACAAGGAAAACGAGGGTGAATTCATTTTTGAGGATTATGCGGTTATAATTAATATAGATGATATGATAGAAATGAAGAAATATTTGGAACGACAAAAATTTGATAAATTTATTCAAAGGGAAAAATTAATTCCATTTCATATTAAGAAAAAATACAAAAAATTTGAAAAAATGCTAGAAGGATGGGATTCAAAAGGAAAACAGGTAATAATTGATGAAAGCAGGGGTACAACCATCATTGAATTTAAAACTCATAAAATTAGAATTAATTTTGGTGATTTCAGTATCAAATTAATGAAATAATGAGATATTAAAGATTTAGATATGTTACCAAGAATTTTCTTAAATATTACTAAAAAATTGTATAATAATTAATAAACTTATGGATCAGTGAAAATTTTTCTAATTTTTTGAGCAAAAATCTGCAAATGCTGAACCAATTATATTAAAAAATTATATCAATCAATAGGAAGTAATTTTCTCATTAATTTTACATCAAATTTTTAAATATCGGTTCTGATTTTTATTACAATAAATGGTGGCAAATTGGACTATTCCAATGAAGCAAAAGTGGATTTTTAATTAAAATAATTAAAATTTATTAGGTAATTCGAATTTGGGAGAATCGGCCAACAATTCACATTGTGGCAAGTACTCCGCCCGCATTGGAACAATTGCTCAAAGATTTACATGAAATAAGGGACAAAAAATTGAAAGAACTTGTGACAACATTTGTGGCCAAAATACGACTTTATATGGACAAAATGCAAGAATGGATTCGAAAATTGATGGGAATAAAAATTAATAAAGGGGAGATGGAAGAGGAAAATATTTTGGAAAAAATTGACGCTGAAACGCACAAAAAGATTTCGGAAACAACAAAGCAATTTAAAGAATTGAGAGATAAATTGGAGCGAAAATGGTAATCAAAAAAATTAAAAATTTTAATTTTTCATCATTTTTAGGTTTTTGGCTGTTTTCGATTTTGTCCTTGCACAAAAGCATCCAGCTAAACACCGATTTGACAAAATTGACCAATCCTTCCATCCAATTGAAAGGAAATTGAAAATTTTATTCAATTCTTATGACAAATCAATTGGCTATAAATCAGACCATTTAAATGGGCCCTTAAAATTATTTTTTGCTGATTTCAATGTGTTCACATTTCCATTACGCGTTCATTCCCCGGATTCGTCGGTGAAAAAATTGGCGGATTTAGAAATTGGAGGAGGGATTAAAAATGGACAGAATTTTGAAGAAAGCAATAATTCGGCTGCCATGCCTGATTATTGCTCTTGGCGATTCCCATGCGAGCCCGCATTTTTTGACTGCTAGCGGATTGAGCTCAGGTTTTAGAAAATTTAATTTTTGCGAATATTTCAATCAATTTTTCAGGTCGAGTTGGAGTAGAAAAAAGCAGAAATAGAATTCGAGATTATTTGGAGAATAAAAGCATAGATTTATATGGAGAATTGAACGAATTGATGGATTTCCTGAAAAATCAGGTGAAATGGAAAGCAGAAGGCTTTGACCGATCCGTCAGAAGCTGAAAAGACGGGGCACGAGAACATTCAAAATGGCCGAATAGATTGAAAATTAATTATTTATTTTATTTATATTTTATTTTTAAATTATACATTATTTAAACAAATCTGGAAAATTAACATTTATACCATCTATTTTTCTTAAAATGATAAACAATTTTGTTGGCATTATTTTAATTTTTTTTGAAACAAATATTATTTTATTGTTGCCTGGTATGGATTCTGGAACTGTATATGGATCAGAAATCCAAATATTTGCTTATATTCCCTTATTATTCCACCATCCTATGCCATAACCATAATATTATTCCCCTTTACCCCATCGTATCTACATTGTCCTCCTTCTCTTCCTCCTGTTCCACACTATTATCCATCAGAAATTGCTTTTCCAAATTTACCATCATTCCCTGACGTTTTGGGCCGACTTCGAGCAAATATTCGAATTAATATTTGCCATGAGGAAATTATATGGAAGATTTCCGTCTTGGAAAAATTTGCTTTAAGGCAATATTAATACTGAAATTAATTTTTCGATGGGGACCGTTTCATCGCGGCCGTTTATTTCGGTGTCAAGGCAACTCGAACATTGGCAACTCGTACACAGGCAACTCGTACACGGACAACTCGTACATTGGCAACTCGTACACTGGGCAACTCGTACACAGGGCAACTCGTACACTGGGCAACTCGAACATTGCCAACTCGTACATTGGCAACTCGAACACGTGGAAAATAAGTCAACTCGTACATTACCATAATTTTTTGCATATTGAGCCCCGAAATGGAATGGAAATAGCCCGGAACGCCACTGGAAGTCGGAGAAGCGGGCTGAAGGCCTTGAGAGTGCACGGGATTAAGCCGGATATATAGGGGGATTAAGGTGGATATATGGGGGATTAAGCCGGATAGACCTAGTTAGGGGTTAGGGATTAGGGTTAGGGGTTCGGAGCATAGGATTCTCGCGAAGCCGGAAGCAAAAAGCCAAACCAGGACTCGCGCCCATCTATTTCGGGACTTAATCCGGCTTAATCCCCCATATATCCACCTTAATCCTCTATATCCGGCTTAATCCCGCGAACTATCCGGACTTCTGTTACACTTCTCTGACCTTCCAGTGATCTTCCTGCCATTTCACATCCATTTCGGGGCTTAATATAAAAAAATTACTAGCTCAGGCGAACGCCCTATCGGGCGTTCTTCTGAGCTAGTCAAAGTCTTTTTCTCTATCTTACACATCTTTTTCTTTTCTCTTCCTTACTCATCTCTTATCTAAATTCTTTTTCCTTTCTCTTTCTTATTCATCTTATCCGGAAGTTCCCTGAACTGGGTATGTATTCCCGTATCTTCTTCGCCCCTTCGGGGCTCAAACGGTTGATAGGGTGTATGGATGAATTCCCGTATCTTCTTCGCCCCTTCGGGGCTCAAACGGTTGATAGGGTGTATGAATGAATTCCCGTATCATCTTCGCCCCTTCGGGGCTCAAATGGTTGATAGGGTTTTTGAATATATTTCCGTATCATCTTCGCCCCTTCCGGGCTCAGTTCCAACATCATCAGACTTGTCCATAACTTATGGCTTAGCTGCGCGAGACTTGAACTAAATGCAAAATCAATGTCACCATCGTCTTTAGCAGTCTCGATTACCCTATATTTGACATTTCTATCATCAAAATCTAAAATCTTCAAATTTGGCCATAACTTATGGCCTAGCTGCGCGAGCCTTGAACTAAATGCAAAATCAATGTCACCATCGTTTTCAGCACCCTCGATTACCCTATATTTGACATTTCTATCATCAAAATCTAAAATCTTCAAATTTGGCCATAACTTATGGCCTAGCTGCGCGAGACTTGAACCAAATGCAAAATCAATGTCACCATCGTTTTCAGCACCCTCGATTACCCAAACTTTTCATTTTACTAAGTACTTGGCATGAATCATACATGATTTCCTTGCTTACCAAAATTCCTTTCCCAAAACTACGGTACTTGACATACCGTATACCAAAATCACGTAAAATCACGTGAATCAAAAAACTAACTATCTGATCATGATCAGCACCATCGAAAACCTCTGTAGCCAAAAATTCAGCTCAATCCATCCACACATCTCCGAGAAAATCGGGGGACATAGCCACACACACCTCTAAAATTATATATAGAATTTCACAAACTTTCTTGAGATTATTTTAACCTCAAAAAAGAGATGGAAAATAAAAATAGTCGATTGGTCGATAAATTGGAATTTTCGAATAAAATTGACAAGGTCATATTTTAATGGTCAATTTTCAAAGAAAATTTCATTTTATTTGTAGTCATTTATTAAAGATTTAAAAATTTTTTAGTAATTTTTTATTTTAACAAATTTAATTTCTACTATTTCAGATTAATGAACATTTCCTGGCTAGAGAAGTTATTTCCTCTATGACAAACAAATTATTGGAAGAAAAATTTGCAAAATTGGAAAATGATAACAGCAAAATAGTAGAAAAATTGGAAAAAATGACCGTTGCTTTGTCCAACAATGAAGAAATTAGCAAGCAACAAATTAGAATTGTGGAATTAGAAGAAAATGAGAAAAAAATAAATGAGGAAAACAATTTATTGAAGGAAGAAATTGTCGGATTGAAAAGTGAAATTGCAAATCAAGACTGGGAAATAGAAGTTTTAGAGCAAAAATGGAATAAAATTAGGTAAAATATTATATAAATAAAAAAAATATGACGCTTATGATTCATAATTCATAAATTTTATATTACTAATCCAATAAAGTCGAAAATATTACTTAAATATTTTTGTTTAATTTTTGGAACCTTCTTTATTTATAATTTTTTTTTACAAAATTTAGAATTCATTCGTTGAATTAAATTTGATAATAATAAAGTAGGCTTTTTATTAAGAATATAAATTTTCTAATTTATTTCATCCGGCATAATTTTTAATCTTTTATTTAAATCGGGGATTTTGAAATTTATCTAATTTCTTAAAATTTCTTTATATTTTTTTTATTTTAAAAAAATTTTCAAATGAAAAATTTTTCAACTTTTTTAGAAAATCAATGCCAGAAAATATTTTATAATTCTAAAATGCCAGAAAATATTTTCTAATTTTAGTGAGGCAAAAGGCTGGGCTTGTTGCATCAATGAACTTTCCGTGCCCATTCGTCAAAAAATTATTGAATTAGCCAAATATGCAATGCGCTCATATGACATTGCCCGGGAATTGGAAGTGCCAATAATGTAAATCTATCATTTATTACGTTTAGTAATTTGATAATTTTTATTTTCACAGATCTGTTGAAAAAATTATAAAACTTTATTATGAAACGGGCTCAATAATTCCAAAAGCAATTGAGAATTAATTGATCAATTGGAGATGATCGATAATTAGATTACAATTTGGTACCATGCTAAATGTTTGGGATTGTCAAAAAAGGAAGTGGATCGCATCAAGAAATATGACTGCAAGAAATGCCAGAAAAATGATAATAAAATTTTGTATGATGAAGGGATCGAGAAAAGTGCAAAAAAGAAGAAGGAATCAATTACTGGGAATAAAATTGAAGAAAATGGCAAAAATGGCAAAAATGAGGCAAAAGAAAATAAAAATGAGGATGAAAGCGTGAAAATGATCAAAGAGAAGGTGCTAAAGATGGAAAAGATGCAAAATAATTCGAAAAATTCAGTGCCAGGTAAAATTTCTCTAGAAAAAAAATTATATCTACACTATTTGTTCAAGGAATCGAAATAAAGACTGAGATTGGGCCAATATTGCTTACAAAAACAAGAAGTGAAGAATATTCCCACATTGATGCGTCAGAATGAGCCTGAATCTATGGAGAGTGTAGTTGATCACGAAAAGCTTCATATTCCAAAGCCCAAACTGCAAAAATTTAAAGAATGGGAAAAATTGCAAAAAGAAAAACTAAAGCAAATTGAAAATGAAAAGCAAAATAATTTGCCACTTAAAGCAAAAGAGCAAAACGATGGAAATGTGATAGAAATTTGTGAGAAATTTACAAAATATAATAAATTTTTAAAATCATTTTTATTATAATATCACCAAAAAACTCATTTGCTTCAATACATCAATTGACAAAGCAACATATCGCCACTACATTATCCTCAATTTCATCACCCATCCAACAACAACCCTCTGCTGCTGGTCATTTAATTTCAGATGATTCTTCTGATTTGACCAAAAAATCAAAACAAAATTTTGCTTATAAAATTGAGAAATCTAATAATTCAATTGCTGCTATAAATTTAATCAATTCTCGAGAAAAAATATTGAGTGAAAATCCACCTAAATTTCAACAAATAAAAATTTCATCTCCAAATTCGAAGCCCATTCTCACTCAAAATCAAATAGCTGGGCTTCGATCCAGGCAAATGCAAGAAATTGCAACCATTCAACAGAGCACAAATTTACAGAAAACAATAGTAACAATTGCAGGTTGAAAAAATGGCTCGAACTTTGCTTTGATTATTGAATTTTTAGGTTCGAACTCGACTACCGGACAATCCCAACAACCACCTTTGAAACAACCATGTCAGGGCAAGACCGAGGCAAAATACATATCGCATGACAGGTTCATATTAGGGTTGCGCCCCCGCACCCGCGGGGGTCACCCCCGACGGGGATCCCCGCACTTTTTGGGTTTCACCCCCGACCCTATCCCCGCATATGCCACCCCCGCGCCCCCGCATCCCCGCAAGAGCCACCCCCGCGCCCCCGCACCCCCGCGGGGGTGAAAATGCACCCCATATTATTGGATTTTTCAGGGAAAATGGGGTTCGATAGGGAAATTTTGACCAAATTTTTGTAGGATAGTAAAATTTTTTATTAAAATTTTTCTCTGCGAGGCTATTTTTAGATAAAATTTTTCGCTGCGCAGCCATTTTTGGATGAAATTTTTCTTCAAAAAAATTTTTTATTTGGAAAATGTGGCTTTTTAAAAAATTTACGCTACCCCCGCCCCCGCGGGGATCCCCGCGGGGGCCCCCGCAAGGGGTCACCCCCGAACCCGAACCCGCAAGTGCCAACCCCGCAAACCCCGACCCCCGCACAACCCGCCCCCGCACTGCGGGGGCGCAACCCTAGTTCATATTGTGGAAGTTCGATACAATCTTTAATTTAAAATCTTTTAAAGATATAAATTATTGAAAAGATATTTGCACAAAGCTTTTGAACAATCTGGAACAGGGACGAATGAATTTGCTAATAAAGAGCAAATTGAGGGAGCAATCCAAAAAATGGCTGGCGATCAGCCTTTCACTGATTTGGAATTGGATGCAGCTTATGAAAATTTGGACACTGAAAATATCATTTTTGTGGATGGCAATCAAATTCTTCTCATATAGGTCCTCCAAATAAATGCATTTCTTTATTTTTTTAAAACTATTTTGTCATTTACTTATTATTTTACACAATTTTTACAATAAAAGTTTCGAAATTTTTTTATATTCGATATATATGATATCCAGCTGATTTATTTATAATGCAAGTGAAATTTGATTGGTGTAACTTTTTTAAAAATGAAATAAAATCCGAACAAAATTAACATTTTCCAATTAAATGGATCATGTTGAATCTATTGAGCCATAAATTAAAGCTTAGATATCAACGAGTTTTGATTTGAGCATTTGGCAATTGATCACAAATTATGCAATGTCCGTCATAACATTATTTGGTCAATATAAAGCAAAATTTCTAGAAAATTAAGATTGGTTATAAAATAAAAATTATAGAGTTTTTCAAAAAATAAGTCAATTTAAAAAAGATTAAAGTAAAAAATTAAAATTAAAAATTTCTCTCAAATAGAATTAATTTATTTTTATATATTAAATATATTATATTTTAATTTTGATCATTTCCTCCAAATTCTTTGGAATTTGGATTGAATTTTATTCCGATATTTCATAAAAAATTTGCCGTTGTTGTTCATGAAATCTTCGCTGGTTAATTAAGGTATTTGTCAAAATATTTATTTGGAATGGAAATTGTCTTAAAAATGAAAAATAATTGCTGAAAAGAATAGGAAATAAGAATTTTTCATATTTTGAATTTAATCTGTAGCTCATCCATGAAATAAAGAACAATTAATTTGAGTGAACGCTTCAGGCAAATGAGAATTACATAAAAGAAACAAAGAAGGTGGATGGAGGACGACAGATACATAAATATTCCCAGCATTGAATATGGGAAATTGGCAAAAATTACCTCTTTGTTCATTCTAGTATTCTTTGTTTCCATTCTCCATTCCACTCTCAGATTTATTCAAATTTTATTTCATCATTGCATTGTGCATTCATCCATCAAAAAGGACAAAGAAATTCACCATTGTCCCCGCTCCAAATGAGAAATATTTTGCCAAAGGCAAATTTCGATTTTCCCAAGACAATTCCATCCCAATTTTAATTTAATCCCTATTTGGTTCCTCTTTTGTGATGTTTGACTTTCCCAAATAAGAAATAACTCAATTAAATTGCTGCATTGCCTTCTTAAATAAATAGACAAAGTATAAAAATACTCTGAATTTGATATAAATCTCTCTTAATTTTGGCTTTTTTCCACATTCATATAATTCAAATTTCAGTAAAATTTTTTGAATTGTATTGAAAATACTCGGCTCTCTTAATTTTTTATCAAAGATAAAAAATCAGATCTTGTGATTGTAATACTCAATTTACATTTATCATTCAATAATATTACAGATATTTATATTTCAAAACAATAATTTCTACCAAATTATCTTCCGAATCTACAAAAAAATGAAATCAAAACGAATGCCAGCAGAATTGATGAATGAATTGTTTGGCTCATTGCCATTGGAAAACGCTTTTAGTCTTCTGGCCAAAATGCCAAATGGCCTTTTGGCCAGAAATGTTCAAAAACTGATTAATAGTATTAAAGAGGTGGAATATTTATAGAAAATTAAATAATAGTCACTTTTAAAGGCAATGAAGGAGAATAAATTGAATGAGGCGGATTGTGGGTCAAATTTGACAATTTCTGAGGGAGGATTAGTTGCGAAGCATTCTGGTCCAAATGGTAAAAATTAAATCATCTTATTTTTTATGTATTTAATTATTATTTTTAGGATTCAATTCTGTTCGAACAATTTTACCAATTCCATCTTTCACTTTGAATGCAATCAATAAACCCACAATTCTATTCTACTTTGAAATGGAAATTCTCAACAAATCAAATTGGTAAATTAATTTGGTTTTACATTTTTATTAGAATATTATAAATTTTACAAATTTGTTTTCCTAAAAATTTAGAAGTCAAAAATAATTTTTACATTTTTCAAACGAAATAAATTCATTTATGAAAATTTTAATAGGCCAATAATTTATTCAATATTCAGGAATGGTGTTGGCATTGGATTTTGTGACCAACAATTTCCATTGGAAGCCAAATTTCTTGGGCAAGAGAATACAAATTCAATTGGAATTTGGCGGAAAGAAGGAATTTTGATTGATGGATCCAAGAAAAAATTTGGAAATGATTGTGGAAAATTCAAGAAAGGCGATTTTGTTGGCATTGGCCTAAACTCTCGGTCTAATTTGAAAATGGAATGTTTTGCCACTTGGAATGGCAAATTTTTGGGTAAAATATTTGAAATTTAATAAAATATTTATATTAGAAAAAAACAGATTTTTCTATAAATTAATTCAAATTCAGGAAAGACCGAATTGCCGTCAAAATTCAACACAATTCAATTGTTCTCCGCTATCGATTTATACCGTCCTGACGATTTGATTCGAGCAAATTTCATGAAAGAATCATGGAAATTCAAGGAATTTGGACATGTCCTTGAATAAGAATTTAGCAAATATGTCAAGGAAGGCAAAAAAATGATTATGGACCAATAATTTAATTCCAATAAATTTTATCATATAATTTATTCCATTTTTGAATGATCATCCAATTTGAAACCAAAAAAAAGAAAATGGATCCATTTATTTATAATTTCATGCTTTATTCTAATTTACATTTAATATATTTTTCGAACTTTCATCTAAATTACATCTATTCATTTTGTATTTGATTTCAAAAATAAATCAACAATAATTCTCTGCTCTTGATTAAAGGCCATTGGAGCCTCTGTATTCTAATCAAATGTAATTATTCAATTATAAATTTTATTGAACTTTGAACCCATTAATCAATAAAAAGAATCTCTCACTTTTGTCATGGGGAAAAGTGGCATTTATTAATATTTACATTCCAATGAATGAAAATCAACAATGGAGTAAATTTGGAAGGAGTCAATTCACAAATCCCCATTTTGGAACTTTGCCCCAAATGAATGAATGGAAAATTCAAAAATTATACTGCCTATTGGGAATTTCCCAGCCAATCAAAAAAGTTACAATTTGCATTTTACAATAGGGAATTTTTCTAAAATTTGGAGAATGAGACAAAATTCATCAATCCGCTTTTATTGCCAATTGTCTGTTTGAATTTGATTGAAATGTTTGGGAAAATTGCAATCGGCAAAACATTTGAATTAATTTGGTGATCTTTTGGCTCAGAAATATTTAATTTAGAATCTTACCAAATCAAATCAAAAAATTAAATTCAGCAATATATTTTTTATAGAATATAATCAAAGAAATTTAAAACAGCAAAAAGTTTAATTGTTTTTTATTTATTACTAAAGGCACAAATGTTCATTAAATGAAAGCAGTAAACATTTATTGATTTATTTTTATCCGAAATTGAAATATTTAAATGAATTAAAAAATAAAATAAATGAATTTTGATGGATTTGTTCATTTCCTTCAAAAATTAAATTGAATAAATTAAATGAATAATTGTATGGGAATTAAATTAAATTGATTGATCCATCCTTCTTATTTTTCTTTCCCAACTATTATTTGCCAAATTTTTTATTCAAGGAGACGTCCGAATTCCTTGAATTGCCATGATTCCTTCACGAAATTTGTTCGGACTGAATCGCCAGCATAGAATAAATCGATAGCCGGGTATAATTGGATTGTGGAGAATTTTGATGGCAATTCGGCCTTCGCTGAATTTGAATTAATTTATAGAAAATTTTGTTATCTTTTTTTTCTATTTTAAATATTTTATTAAATTTCAATTATTTTACCCAAAAATTTGCCATTCCAAGTGGCAAAACATTCCATTTTGGAATTTGGTTGGAGGATTATTCCGAGGCCAACAAAATCCCCTATATTGAAATATCTAATGTCATTTCCAATTTTTGTACAGGATCCATCAATCCAAATTCCTTCTTTCCGCCAAATTCCAATTGAATTATTCCAATTTCCAAGCCACTTGCCTTCCAGTGGAAATTGTTGGTCACAAAATCCAATGCCAATGCCATGTCCCTGAATATTGAATAAAAATTAGTAAATAAGAATTTTCATAAATGAATTTATTTCGTTTGAAAAATGTAAAAATTATTTTTGACTTCTTCTAAATTTTTACGACAAAAAATTTTGTAAAATTTATAATTTCCAAATAAAATATAAAAACAAATTAATTACACAGTTTTGTTGAGAATTTCCATTTCAAAATAGAATACAATTGTTGGTTTATTGATTGCATTCAAAGTGAAAGATGGAATTGGCAAAATAGTTCGTATAGAATTACTTTCTAAAAATGATAATTAAATAAATAAAAATAAGATGATTTTATTTTTACCATTTGGGCCAGAATGCTTTGCAACTAATCCTCCCTCAGAAATAGTCAAATTTGACCCAAAATCCACCGCATTCAATTTGTTCTCCTTCATTGCCTTTCAAATTCACTATTATTTTAATTTTTTTTTAAATATTCCACCTCTTTAATGCCATAGATCATTTTTCGAACATTTCTGGCTAAAAGGCCATTTGGCATTTTGGCCAAAAACCCAAAAGCATTTTCCAATGGCAATGAGCCAAACAATTCATTCAATAATTCAGCTGGCATTCGTTTTGAATTCATTTTTTGTAGATTTGGAAGATAATTTGGTAGAAATAATTGTTTTGAAATATAAATATCTGCAATATTAAGGAATGATAAATATCATATTCTCAAGATTGGATTTTATCTTTTATGAAAAATCAAGAGAGCCGAATAATTTCTATACAAAGTACAAACTAATAAATTGACTTGAATTTGATGCAATGAGAAAAAAGCCAAAATTAAGCAAAATTTATTGCAAATTCACAGATAATTTTTATACTTTGTCTATTTACTAAAGAGAGCAATGAGCAATTTAATTTAGTTACTTAGGAAAACTAAACGTCAGAACGGGGTATCAAATTGGGATTAAAATTAGAATTGGAATAGAATTGTCTTGGAAAAATTGAAAATTTCCTTTAGCAAATTTTCAGAAAATATTTCTTAATCGGGACATGTTGCTTAAGATGGTGAACTTTTTTTATCCTTTTTTGATTCAAGAATACGCAATGCAATGATGAAATAAAATTTGATTAAGATGGGAAAGGGAATGGACTTAAAGAATGGAATGAACAAAGGGGTCATTTTTTCCTATTTCCCATATTCGCATACATCTTGTAAATAATTAGTTAAATGAAAGGATTAAAATCGAGATTAGTGTGCATTCATTAAAAAACTATTTTGAATTCCACAAGAAATTGCTTTAGAATCGAAGGATAGAATTTTTATACTAAAAATTAGACAATCATAGATTTAGTTTTATGATCTATATATCATAATAAATAGTTAGATATTCTCTATATTTATTAAAAGCAATTGATAAAATAATCTAAATTATATTCTATCAATATTTTAACACAAAATTGATGATGAAATTCGAATTTTTTTTGTTGTGAATGAATCAGAGACGATTTATTTTCTAGCGAAATAAAAATTATTCATCACCATTTTGTTGTTGTGAAAGTCCATTTTTATTATTTAGTCCATACATATTGAGATTGTTTTAATTTTTAACAACATAATACAAAGCAACATAAACAAATGTTTTCGTCCCATTTTTGACATTTAATTAACTTTTTATAAGATATAATGCCTCATTATTCCCCCATTGTATTTCTTTCTATGTAAATTCATATTGCGTTTTATAAGTTATTTTCTTTCTTTCTATTGAACACTGTTGCGCACACAAAATAAATAGCATATATTTCGTCTAAAAATAGAAGCTTCGCTGAAAAAGATGAAAATGAAATACATTTTTGCATGCTGAATTTTAATTTGCAGCCATTTTCATTCTTTCCAAGGCTTTATATTTTGAAATGCATGCAAAGATTCATTCCATTGATATTTTGAATTATGTTATTTATACATTGGAAAAATTTTGGATACTAATTTTTTTGCATGAAAATAATATTTTTTTGCATGAAAAAATAATTTTTTTGCATGAAACTTATTTGCATATTTTTTTTGCATGAAAAAATAATTTTTTTGCATGAAAACGATATTATTGAAACGAAAATAATCTTTTTACATAAAATTAATTAAAATTATCCTTTTTAGCTAAAATTGTCCATTTTGCCTAATATTAAGAGAAAAAGCCTATAAACTGCTAATAAATAAGGAAATAAAAATCGAATTTTAATATTGAAAATTTTATTTATCGAAATATGCAAAAATGGAATGAAAATAAAAGACAAATGAAAAAATGTGAGCACGAATAATGGAAAATTTAATCACTGGTGAAATATAAAAGATAACTGGAAATTTGAGCACGATTAATGGCAAAATTTGAGCAGATTAATGGAAAATTTGATCACTGGTGAAAATAAATATCATTTAATTTCGTTTTAATGCCTCTCCGCCTCTTGCCTTCTTCGGACGTCCCGGCTTCCGCTTTTTCTCAATTAATTCGGCTGTGACTTCTGGGGGATATTCGACGAGACCATTGCGCACCATCAACATGACGCTGTGCTTGCAGGCCTTTCCGCGACATCCAATGAAACAATTGCATTTGAGAAATCCTGAATATTCAATTTACTAAATCTATTAAATAATTTAATTTAACCTGGCCAAGCAGTTGATGGTGTGATGATATGGAATTCCATTTTGAGCTGCTTATACGAATTCCAATCGGCATATTCGACATCCTCCGGGTCGTTGTTGATTCCCATATTGAGCAAATGAAATTTGGCGGCCAATTCTTCCTCGGTCAATTGCCTTGCGCTATGGATTCCTGAGGCAATGATTGAAATTTCGCCTCGATTTATGATCATCCGGCCTTCTTTTTGCAGTTCATAGGCAGCTTTGAAAACATCCATGGGGATGGTTGGGATCATTGCTGGGTGCTATATTTATTTTTTTAAAGAAAATTCCTATTTAAAAAACCTGAAAATCTGGATTTATGCACCATTTTTGCAGTGCATTTTCAGCCACCAAGAAGAAATCGCGCACCGGAAGTCGCCTGCGAAAAGTTTCGCGATCCTTGAATATCCGGTTGGCGCATTCGAGAGCGTTATTGGTGGAAGCATATTCGGAGAAGCCGGCGAACCAAGTGAAATTGTGGTCGTGGAGCAGGTACACTTTGGCAAATGAGTGGAGCGCCTCCAAAGCGGCATTGTTGGCATTGTATCGGTTCATCCATTCTTTTGAGAGAACATGTTGGGCCGCCATAAATTCTTCTTCACTTTGTGACTATAAAATTTTAATTATAAATTTATTAATTATTAAATAACCTGCTGCAAAATTCCAATATCCTCAATGATTTGGTCGAGAATTGGCGAAAGTTGGCGGCATTTGAAGCGTTCCTTCAAATTTTTGGCAACGTGAAAATAACAATTTGCACGTTTGGTGTTCGGCAAAATGTTGATTCGTGCTAAATAATTATGAATTGATAAAAATTTTTGGATTTAACCTTTCGTGATGGCCGCCGCTGAATCTGCCAAAATGATATCGGGTTCATAGCCAATCGCCTGGAAGAATTGCTCATATGCCCAGGTGTCCTCAGTTGATGCCAGCCCGATGAATGAAGGGAAGAACTTCCCGTTTGCATCAGTGAAACCGGCC
Source organism: Pratylenchus scribneri (assembly GCA_030063045.1). NCBI lineage: Eukaryota > Metazoa > Nematoda > Chromadorea > Rhabditida > Pratylenchidae > Pratylenchus > Pratylenchus scribneri. The sequence continues at coordinate 22,619 of JAQSEB010000162.1, forward strand.
ATCTGCAATTAATTTTTTATTAATTTTTCTAGATAAAAATAAAATACCAGCATGGGAAAACCATAGCTGGTTATTTTGTAGGTGGCATCGACATGCAAATTGGGCTGTTGTTGTTGGCGAATGTGCAATTTGTTTGTTGTCCAAACGATGCAGAACTGTTTTCCGTTGTTGATTTCGGCATGGATGATGTAGGCCTTTCGATCATCATTTGGGACCATGGCAGCTTTGTTGACTAATTGGCGCAGCTCCTCAACTGTCAATATTTCGGTTACGCCAGTCTTCTTTTTTTCTCGCCCAATAAAATTTTGTATTTGCCTGAGTTTGGGCGCACTTCCATTTTGAATCTTTATTTTTAATTTGTTTTGATGGCAAAAATAAAATCAAACCAGCATTTCATCCTGTATTTGACCAGCGGTGAAACGGCTTTCGATTTTGGATTGCATAATTGCTTTTTCTTCTCGCGTGAAACCTGTTGTTTTCTCCACTGGATGATCATGTTCTCCGTGCTTTTCCACCCGAATTTCGCCTGTTTGCTTGTTGCATTTGATCCTCATCAACACCGGGCATTTGTTTTCTTGTCGGCGAGCATAACGGCAATAAAAATGTTCGGTGTCGAATCGAAGTCCAATATGCATAGCATTTCTATACTCAAATTAATTAAGTTATTCAATTTTTAATTTACTTTGTCCACTCTTCCAAATTAATTTCGGCATCAAACCATTCTTTGAAAGCGGCTGCTTGTTGGAATTGTGCAATTAATTGATAATTTTTCATATTTAAATCTCTAGAAAATAATAACAATTTTATTTAATCATTTTATTTTTCGATTTTATTTATAAATATAAAATCAATATGTTTTTATACATTTTTATTTATTTTCATGTAAAAATACTATTTTCGTTGCAATATATTTATTTTCATGCAAAAAAATTATTTTTTCATGCAAAAAAATATTATTTTCATGCAAAAAAACTATTACTCAAAAATTTTGGGATATTTTCCCAATAGAATGAAAGCATAGGATTTAATTATTCTTTTGTATTAATGTAAAATTATTTTGTTAATCAGACAAAATCAAAATTGACAAAAAGGATTAAGCTTAATACAATTTACGTATTTAGATTTTATTATTCAATATTTATTCACTATAAAATTAAGATAACTTAATTTTAAAGTATCATTTTATTTATCTTTTAAATCTTCAAATGAAAAAGGATTCAAAAATGGCAAGGGAAGCTTGGGTAAAGAAGGTTGGTTATTTTTAGCATTTAATTTTTTATAAATAAATTTCCCTACAGCTAAAATCATGGATTTTTCATCGAAAAATGCCAGCTGAATTATTAAATGAATTATTCTCCTCAATGCCAGTGGAAAATGCTTTCCGTCTTCTTGCCATAATGCCGAATGGGCTTTTGGCCAGAAATGTTCAAAAAATGATCAATGGCATTAAAGAGGTGGAATATTTATAAAAAATTAAATAATTATGCAATTTTTCAGGCAATGAAGAACAATAAATGGAATGCGATGGATTGCGGATCAAAATTGTCAATTTTAGAGAATGGACTCGTGGTCAAGCATTCTGGCCCAGCAGGTAAAAATTAAATTGATTAATTTAAATAATTAAATTACTTTAGGATTATATTCAGTCCGAGGTTTTTCGCCAATTCCAGTAAATAATGCCAATAAGCCGTTAATTCCCTTCTATTTTGAAATACAAATTCTCAGCAAATTAATTTTGTAATTAAATTAAATTATATAATTTTCTTTAAAAATTATAACTAAAAAATTTATGGTTAAAAAAATAGCCAAAATTAATTTGTATAAATTTTCAGGGATAACGGCATTGCCATTGGATTTTGCTGCGGACTATTTCCATTAGAAGCTGAAAGGCTTGGATTGCGGAAAAATTCAAATTCAATTGGAATTGGTGATAAATATGGAATGCGTATTGATGGATTCCGTAACGAATTCAAAAAAGCTTATGGATATTTCGAGAAAGACGATTTTGTTGGCCTTGGAATAATCCATCAACCAAATGGGAAAATGGAATGTTTTGCTACTTGGAATGGCGAATTTCTGGGTTAATTAATTTAAAAATAATTTTTTTCTTAAATTCTTAAACAATTCTTAAAAATTCACAGGGAAAATTGCTTTGCCAGCAAAATTTGCCAATCTTCAGTTATTTCCTGCTGTCACTTTAACCACTGCTGGCGATTCAATACGTGTGAATTTCGGTAAAGAAGAATGGCAATTCATTGATTTCAAACGTATCATTGAATGAAAATTTTGGAGAAGTGCCAAGTAAAGAAGATGTATTATTAATTATTCATTTAATTATGCTTTCATTTCACCTAAATTTCGTCAAAAAATTTTTTGACCACTTGAATTAATCATTTTTGTGTAAAAAAATATAATATCTTTTCTACATTTTGGTATATCCATATACCTAGTTTTAGGCATATGTAAGATAATTTAAAATCAAGAAAGATGCTTTCAATGGAAATAAATAGCCATTTTCAAATTTAATTTTATCATTGCATTGTGCATTCTTCAATCAAAAAAGTATAAAAAAAAGTTAACCATTCAACACTCCTTCAGTGCATTATTCAATTAAAAAGGACAAAAAAATTCGTCGTTTAACCTTCTTCCCCGATTAAGAAATATTATTAGAAAATTTGCCAAAGGCAATTTTCAATTTTCCCAATACAATTCAATGTTCATATTCCCAATTTTAATCCACATTTGATGCTACTTTTGTGATGTTTGAATTTCCCAGTGAATTCAATTAAATTACTGTATTGTCTCCCCAAACAAAGAGATAAAGTATAAAAAGAATCTCTGAATTTACAATAAATTTTTCTCAATGGGATTTTTCGGATTGCTCTTTCAATAAAATTATTGAATTATAGTGAAAATATTTGGCTCCTTAAATTTTTCGAAGATAAAATTAGATTCTGGAGTGGGATAGACAATTTATATTAATCATTCCAAAAAATACCATAATTTAAAAAAATATTTTTTTTCCAGTTTCCTTCCCAATCTCTAAAATGAATCGTATGCCGGCCGAATTGCTAAATGAATTATTCGGCTCATTGCCATTTGAAAATGCTTTTGGTCTTCTGGCCAAAATGCCAAATGGCCTCTTGGCCAGAAATGTTCAAAAAATGATCAATGGCATTAAAATGGTTTCTTAAATATTTTTAATTTTATTTTTATCCTTAATTATTGAACAGGCGATGAAGAAAAACAAATGGAATGCTCAGGATTGTGGGCCACATTTGACAATTTCTAGTGACGATGAACTCATTGTAACTCATAGAGGATCTAATGGTAAAATTATAATCCCAGAATGAAATTTCTGTTTCCCATTATGATGAGTTATTAAATATTTTCTAATACCAAATTAGGCTACTTTAAAATTAGCTATATTTTATGCCCAATAATTTTTTGAATAATTATATATTAGAATATTTTATCAGATTCAAATTGTGTCCGAGCCATATTGCCGATTCCCAGAGCATTCAATTCAATTATAAATCCATCAATTGCTTTCTATTATGAAGTGGAAATTCTAAAGCGCAATGGGTAAAAATTTTAAAATTTTATTTAAACATGAAAATAAAATTAAATAAATAAACAATTTTGTTCACTATTTTCATGCTTAAAATTAATAAATTTAATTATATATTGATATTAATTGACAGCGAAAATTTGAGCACCATCTCAATATGTTCAATTAAAAATTATTATTTTGATTTCAAATCCCCATTTTTTTCCTGACAATTGACAATTCGATTGTTTTCCATTTTCAATCCATTTTCTTTTATTAATTAATAAATATTTACAGTTGTTGGGGAATAGTCCTTGGCTTTTGTACACAACAATTCGCGTTGGAAGGAAAATTACTTGGAAAAGTGGAAAATTCAATTGGAATTTGGAGAAAAGAACAAATTTATATTGATGGAGATTGGAAACGATTCGGACTTGGAATGCTCAGAAATGAATGTGAATACTTCGAGGAGGGAAATATTGTTGGCATTGGCATTATACATTCCACGACATATACCCCTATGAAATTCTTTGCCACATATAATGGTGAATTGATAGGTAAAATTTCGATTAGAAAATATAAAATAATTCTAAATTCAGCAACAATAAAATTGCCAACAAAATTTGCCGGACTCCGACTTTTCCCTTCTATTCATTTGACGGGAAGTGGCGATTCAATCCACGCAAATTTTGGAAAAGAAGAATGGCGCTTCAAAGATTTTAAATATGCCGTGTACGGAAAAAGTATAAATGTAAGGGAAACATACCGCAAGGCAAATGGATCGGCTCAAAAGGTGTGAAAAATTGTTCTGAAAATTAATTGTATAAGAAATTGTATAATGTGGATTGAATAGGCGGTAAAAAAAATCAACTGCTGATCATAAAATTCTATAAAATATTATCAAATATTAATTTATTAACAATAGCCTAAAAATTGATAATAACAATTTTATTAAACTAACATTTTGATCATATTTTTCGTAAATTGATTTCTTATATAATTTTTACATAATAAAATGCTATAAATTGAAACAATTTTACTACCATAAAAACTATTTTGTCACAATTCATTTTCTTAAGAAATATTTTTTTATTTAATTATATTCCTTTGTCCAATTTCAGAGAGGCATTTTGACCGAAGAAATTAATGGAATTGAATGGACCAAGTTCGATTCGAATGCATATAAATTAAATGTAATGAATTGCTCACCAAAATTGATCATTTCTGAGGACGGACTCATTGCCATGCAATCTGACAAAGGAAAAGAATATAGTATAAAAATTTAAAAAAAATAAATTACAATAATTTTTAAAAAATCATATTTTTATATTTAGAAATATTTAATTATTTTGTATTACTAATGTTTAATTTTTAACAGAGTCGATTTTCTTACGGGCCAATTTGCCAATTCCTTTATGCAAAAATTTAGATGCTAAAAAGCCATCAATTATCTACTATTTTGAAGTGGAACTTCTCAATACCCAATCGTATAATTTTTTGTGTCTAAAAAATTAATCGGAGCTTTAAAAATGTTTATGCTTATATTAATTAGTAATTTTGAATACATTTGAATAAATAATTAATTTATATCCCAAGAGTCAAATAACCAGGCATTTTTAGGACTGGCATTCAGATTGGATTTTGTTATCCTGAATTTCAATGGCGAGATGCAAAATGGCTTGGTGGAGAGGAAAATTCAATTGGAACGAATTGCAAAGTAGGACTAAAAATTGATGGATCCAGCAATTATTTCGAAAATGTCTATGGATATTTCGAGGATTGGGATGTGGTTGGGATTGGCATTTTCCATTGCCCAGCAGCAGCAGATTCATCATTTCAATGTTTTGTCACATGGAATGGCGAATTATTGGGTAATTTTAATTATTATAAAATAAAAAATCTTAATTTCAATATTTTCAAATAATTGAAATTCAGGTAAGAATAAATTACCATCAAAGTTAGCCACAATTCAATTATTTCCTGCTTTTGTTTTGTGTCGTTTTAGCGAGTCCATCCGCGTGAATTTTGGAAAGAAAGAATGGGTTTTCAATCAATTCGACAAAATTCTTCAATAATATGTAGAAGATGACGAGAAATACAAGAAAGATAACAATTTTTAATATTTTTGTTTCAATTTTATATAATTCCACAGTCCAAATCAAAATATAAAAACATTTCATTTTTATTCATTTTATTTATCAATTCTTTTTTTTGTTAATTATTTACATAAAGAACGATATCCATGAACTTAAAATGAAATATCAATTCTTGGGCCACATTTCCCTCAAATCAAAAAAGATGGAAGATGAATTAAAAATGAAATTAAATGACTGTAGCAGTACAAAATTTTATGGAATTTTAATAATTTAATTATCCTTGAATAAAAATTTAAAAAAATACCAAAATATCTTGAACAAAAAAAACGGACGCAAAACCGATAAGTACATAACCTTTTTATATTATAAATTAAACAACTTAGAAAAAAGGCTTCTATTAAATCTGAATTCACCAATCAATGAACTTTGTAAATTTGATTGAAAATGCAAAATTTTCTATGTGGACAATATTTGGAATTTGGATGAATTATTGTTATAATTTTTTAAATATTAGTATTTCTTAAATTAGACCGAAATTATTTATTTAAAATCATTTTTATGCTTTCGGTTTCGGTTTATCAAATCAAATTCTTTCATTGATTTCAATTATACTTGGTTTACAATGATATTTAAATTGAATAGTTGCTTAAATTGTGAATTATCTTCATCCCTCTGGCAAAGTCAATCATTTCGACAATATTGAAGAATCACATCGAATTATTTTTGAAGCGCCATTCTTCCTTGCCAAAATTTACGCGGATTGATTGTCGAGAACAATACAAACTGATGGCTGGATAAAGTTTCAACGTCAAAAATTTTGGGGGCAAATAAACCATTCCTGAATTTTAAATATTTATTTTTAAAAAAATGCAATTATTTTACCCAACAATTTGCCGTTGCATGTGGCAAAACATTTCATTTTTGAATTTATTATGGACTGGATTATGCCAATTCCAATCACTTCTCCATCCTTGAACAATTCAATGTCATTTTCATATTCTTTATTGGTTCCATCAACCCATATTCCACTTTTGTTACTAATTCCAATTGAAATATTTTCCCATCCAAGATCTTTGAATTTCAATGGAAAATGTTGAGTACAAAAGCCAATTTGAATGCCATTCCTGAATAAATGCATTGCATTGGTAAATATTAAATTAATTATTTTATGCTTGATTATAAAAATGCAATATTTTTTTATATTTTTAATTTCTAATTATAATGATATTTTTTATATAAATTTTTAATAAATCAAATTAAATTACTTAATGTTTTTGAGAATTTCCACTTCGTAATAGAAGGAAATTTTCGACTTTTTGATGTACAAATTTAAGGATGGAATTAGCAAATTAACCCGGACGCAATTAGTGGCACCTAAAAAGTAATTTTTAATTTAAAAATATTTTTAATATTAAATACATTTTTGAACATTCATTTCAAGCTCAAAATATGTTGCCGCGAGTCCATCATCTGAAATGATTAAATCTTTTCCACAATCTTTTGCATTCAATTTGTATGCATTTGAATCGAATTTGACAAACTCAATATCATCAATTTGTTCATCATCAGTCAAAATCATCTGAAATTTTAGAAAGTATTTTCTTTAATAAATAATTTACTTTTGTTTCCTCCAATTGCTGAATTAGGCATTCATGTTCTTCGTCTATTTTTTTAATCAGATCTTCAAGCTTCTCTTCATTTGTTTATTTAAATCATCAAGATTGTGTAGAATTTCGGTAAATTTATTGCTTATAAAATACTTGTTTCTATCGTATGTATCTCTCATTTCTTTCTTCAATAGAGCAAATTTAGGTAATAGTGTCGTTCGTAGGCCCCCTTTTTTGACAAAAATTTTTTTTATTTTATTTTAAGCTAAAAACATGTATTTAGGGGTTTTCGATGATGGGGAATCCGAATTTAGCATTTACTTTTCATTAATTAAATTTCCTGAACCAGTATAGGTTTACAAACCGGTTTCGAAAAAATTGAACTTTGGTATTTTGGGTCAAATTATATATTAATCGATGCGCCTCGACGATCTGATCGCGAATATGCACTTTATTTCACATAAAACTTAAAACCAAAAAAGTTATGGCCATTTTAGTCACGTGGGCCAGGTATATACTTTATGGATTTTTAATGGCCATAACTTTTTTATTTTTGAGTTTTATGTGAATCCGATTGCAGATTCGTAATCAGCTCGTCAAGACGCGTCAATTGATATATCATATGACCCAAAATACCAAAGTTCAATTTTTTCGAAACCGGTTTGTAAACCTATACTGGTTCAGGAAATTTAATTAATGAAAAGTAAATGGTAAATTCGGATTCCCCATCATCGAAAACCCCTAAATACATGTTCTTAGCGAAAAATAAAATTGAAAAAATTTTTTGTCAAAAAAAGGGGGCCTACGAACGACACTATTACCCAAATTTATTCTCAAATTGTTTTTCATCTATTTGGATCCCCGATCGAGCAGCAAGTGCCGAATTTTGTTGTTTTTCAATTTCTGATTGCTATTTATTGAGGCCTTCTTTTAACTAAAAATATAAGAATATTTAAGGAAAACATTGAAAATATTTTTTTAGAATTAATATCGAAAACTGTTGGTCAATTCATTCAAAAATATTTAGATTCCACTGTATTTAAAATAGCACTTTTTACAATTGAATGAAAAATATCGAAAATAAAAATTCTAAAATATTTTATAAATTCAAAAAGAATTGAATAATTTTGATAGTTTTTTTTATATTTAAATATATCACCTTAAATAGTGGTGGATTAGAAGGTTAAAGGGTGTTGGGTATCCTCGTCAACTATGGGGTTTTGGATATCTTCCTCTTCTTTCTTTTCCATCTTTACAATGTTCTGGATCATTTCTTCAACGGATGCTTGCTTTTCTTTGGCAAGTCTTTCCCCTATTTGCGTTGCTGTTTCCTTTGGTTTATTCGTAGAAGTTGAAGATTCCTCTTCGATTGTATTGGGAATGTTGAACACACGGCCTTTGCATTTCACTCGGAATGTACAATGGTTTGGTAGAGATGTTTTAATATCAAAGGCCACAAATTTCAAACCTTTCATTCTTGGGCAATAGATAAACACACCCCTCTGGCTTACGGCAAAATCGATTTCAACTCCATCGCTTTTACAAAGATGGCATTTTCCTTGTACATCAAATGGAACAAATCGAGGAGTAAACAATCTGTCCGATGTGAGTTGGATCCCTCTGGCTGAGACAAGGATGTCGACTTCGGGAATAGAAGTTTTAATAAGATCCTTGATTGGTTGGGCCATTTTAGTAGAATATATTTCGTGTGATAAATATTAAGGAATGAAAGAATGAGGAGGCGAATTCTAGATTTATATGTTGAGCCAGTTGAAAAGATAACTCCGCCCAGTGGGCGGTAAAGGGAGAGAGGGGTGAAAATATTCAAAGTTAGGATAAAGTCGACTCCGCCCTTTGAGGGGCGATTTCAGGTGAGAAGAAAAACCGACTCCGCCCAGTGGGCGCAGGAGAGGTCAAGGTTAGAGAAAAGTTCGACTCCGCCCAGTGGGCGAGGGGCCAAAAAAGTTAATCTAGTTAATTAGGCCACGCCCCTTTTTAAATTTTATTTGAATATTCCGTCTATTCATTTTTATTTCTTCATTTCCTTCCATATAATGTCTCTTCCCAATAATCGTGAATTATGTTACGACTGTGAATTATTGAGTTTGGATTTCGACGGACTTGGTTCTATTAATCAAGAAAGAATCAGACCCCAGAAGCGTGTATTCTGCGGCCGTTGCGCTAGTCATCCTCGGTTCCGGCGAACTCTATTGCGTTTGCAGATGGAAATTCCAGTAAATCAATTGGATCTCATCGAATTTGCTTTCAATCAAATCTGTTGGACTCCGGGACAATATGGACGACCTTTGAAGGTAAAAGATCTGAGGGAGATTAATTTCCAAGAAAATTTATGGTGTGACGATTGCTATGCAAGGACATTCGATGAATATCCTTTCTTCGAAGCTGAATCGGGACATTTGGTATTTTATTACCGGCTTTGTCCGAGATGTACTTGGCGAGTTGTGAATTTACAGAACGGACACTAATTATCGATTTAAATTCCTTCGATACAATATTCATTTGTACATTATTTTATAATTTTAATTAATTTAATAAATTATTTTTATTATTTATCGAGATTTTATTAGATCTTCTTGTGATGAGAGGGATTTTTATTATATCTGGGGTAAGGGAGGCTCCAATCGGAGTCTGCTTACTACTTATTCCTATTCCAAAAATTTTCAAAGTGTACTGTTCCCGTTCTGTTCTAAATCATGGAACAGGAACAGGAACAGAACAGAATCAGAGGAACAGGGAAAACACTGGCTGTCGCTGTCAACCGAAAGACCAGTGCCTGCAATGACAATTTCCACTCCTTCCAAAATTCCTCCAAAAGGAAATTGGCCTACAATTTCTCCCCAATCTTTTCAAATTTGACGAAAATAACTGAATAAAAAATATTTAAAAAAACATCCCTCATTAGTACCTCTTTTAATCGTTCCATCCTCACTCCCTTCCTCCTTTTCATTATTCCCATTTCGCCATTTATGGGCTTTACCATCCATCTTATCTACGATAACATCTCCTAAAATGCGACCAATTCTTGATATAATTGTTTCTTTAAAATAAAAAATTGGAAAAAATCCCAAAAACTCGTGATTCTTTTCTAATTTTTTCCAGTCAGTATATATTTAATTTTCCATCCATTGCCATTTTTGCAGGCTTGCCATTTTTCCCATCAGCATAAAAATATATTAACATAATAATAAATCCTACCATCTTCCTCCCCTAGTTCATTTTTCATAATATAAATTTCCACTCTTTCTTAATTTTTTAAAAATTTAAATAAACTTAAAAAATAAAAAACCTGGAATCATTTTATAATAAGTTGACCCATTATATTCAAAAAACAGACACAGCCCCTTATCTCCTCTTTTGATTCGCAATCCACCAATGACTAAATTTTTAAAAAATTTTTAGTTTTATTCATATCCAAAACCAACCTAATTCCTCTTCTTTTTTCAGAACTCCTTGCATCTCTTTAACAAACTTAATTTCCACAGTAGGAACAAACGTGTATGTTGGATAAGCCCACGGTTTTGTTCTTTGAAAGAATGAGAGGGTTTGGATATCCTCATTTTCTTCCAAACCCATTGCCCCTTCTTCCATATTAAAACCCATTGCCCCTTCTTCCATATCCAAATCCCTTGCCACCTTTTCTTTTCCATTTTTGCGTGAATTGCCTTCCTTCTCCTCATTCTTCGATTCATTATTGGCCACTCCATTCACTTTCTCCATTTCCCTTTTTTGGTTTCTTTCTAAAATTTTTTAGAAAACAGTTTAATGTCAATTTATCCACCCACCGCTTCTGAGTGTTGGTGCAATTATATCCTCAACATTCCAAAACTATTTGGGCTTTTCCTTTTCAACAAATTTTTATATGAAATTCCATCTCCCAAAAAATACCTCATCCTTTATCTATTTTTTTCCACCAATTTCCCTCATTTCCACTTTTGCGCGAATTGCCACCCTTCTTCTCAACCTTCGGTTTAACTTTGGCCACCACATATTCTCTATATCCTTTGTTCTCAGTAACAACTTCCGCAACTTTTTTCTCCCTTTCTACCTATTTTTAGAAAAAATAAATTTATATAAATTTAATATTTTAAGAAAAAACCCGAGTAAATGGTTTATTTTCATAAGTTATTGTGTTCCATCCTCTTTTTATGATTGGGCCTTTTCCTTTACACGTTTTTGTAGTTAAATGAAGCGACAAGTTACATTGTTTGTCGGTTGAATAAAGACAAAGAGGACAAGCCCAGAATTTGTTTTTTTCGTAGACAGTCAATTTTAACATCTCGTTTTTAAATTAACAAATCCTAATAAAAAAATTTTTGTTAATAAAAATTAAGTTTAAAAAGAGGACCATTAAGGGAAATACCATCCACTAGCATATAATGACCTTCAATTCGTTCCCATACCCAATCAATTCCCGATGCTCAAAACGGTACGAGAACCATCCCAATAGCTCCCAATTTAAATGGCTATGGAGGCTCCCCATAGGCGGACGAAAGCGTGGTTCAATTCATCAATTCAATCTCATCTTGCTCCGCTTCCTTGTAATTCCCGTGGAACATTCGGTCAAAAAAGGGAGAAAATGAGCCAAACAGCTGAAAAATGGAAAAATTATCAGAGTTTAAGAGGCCCGCAATTAAACATATTTCTAATTGAAAATTGTGTTTTTGAACACAGAGAAAATTAATAAAAGAAAACCTTTCTACGTACCTGTTTATTGGCATAATAAATTTGTTCACCCATGAGCAATTTCACATCACTTGCAAAATTGCCAAAAGAATTCTGACCAGTGAAGAGTGGACTGGAAATATTGCAAATTTCTAAATCAAAAATATTTACTTACAATTGCGAAAGATCCATCAAAATTCGAATTCGCAAAAAAACAATTAGAAAGAGAATTAATTTTATAATAAATCAAAGAAAAAATACACCTTCCCGCTCTCGTTGGAGCATTGAAATTCCATTTTGCCATATTTCCTTCCAATAAAATTATTTCGCTATTCTGGAGAGCAGCATATCCATAGGGTTTCATTGCAATGAATTTATATGGTGTTATTTCAATGCGCATTACATTTACAATTCCTTCGATCATTTCTTTGCATTCTTAAGAAATTTGACCATTGAAGTTGAAAGATGCTTCCTTGAAAAGTTATTTTTAATATTAAACTATCGTATTCCTACTGACCTTAAATAATTGCCAATTTTTATGAAAAATTGATTTGGCTTAGCACATCTTGATCCGGCAATTTCTCATTTAGTCTCTGCAATAACCACAAATACATCATATTGTGTCATTTTGATGCAAAAAATATTCAAAATACTGAATGAAAATGTTTGAACTTTGAATTCTGAAATAGAGAAAATGATAGAGGATAGGAAATCTCCCAAAAAATTTTAAGGTTAAACCAGTTTCAATCAATCTTTTATGCTCTATATAAACTGTATGAAGAATGAGCATCGAAAAAATGTGTTTTTATCGCATAAAAATCAACATTAAAAAGTTAAAGTTAAGTCTGTTTTTTCAATATAAATATATTTTGAAAAAATTGAAGCGATGGAAATTGTTGCCTTTGAAAATGGCCAATTTAACAGCAGTAAAATTTTTCCCTTTTTTCCATTGTTCATTATTTACATTTCACACAAACATTGTGTCAGTTTATTTTTCTATTTCAAAATCTTATTTGCTCGAATGTTTTTTAATCATTTTATTTCACTTTTTAGATAATCCATTTTTAATTTGATATTTTACGTTAATAGTAAGTATTGTCAGAAAAACTATTTGATGATTCATCTAAATTTTAAACGCAATTCTATATTCAAACGATTCTGCAATAGTCAACAAAAAATAAATTTTGAGACCCCCAACCTTGGTTGGTATTCTACAATAAGAAGCAATGAGACTGATGAATGAGTGGGAATGGTAAAATATTTTTTCTTTGTTCATCAATCAAAAAAAAAGTTCACCTTCTCTCTATCAAAAAAAAATATTCAAATTTTAGCCTGAGTCAATTTTCCCAAAGCAAATTCCATCATCATTCGTCATCCATTCCCCCCATTATGTTGACATTGATTGTGGATGTAGGTATGGGATTGATATAACATATAATATCCAATTGCCAATTTCATTTCCAATCCAACTTCTCTGCATTGGGTGAAACAAAAAATAATAATAATCAGCCCTTTCTTCCAAGATTATACAATATACCGTTTATAAATTCCATCCAATCAGAGGAGACGCGATTTAAAATGACTCAAATTATTTTCATTTTTCTTATTTGAAATTTTGGATAATTCAAATATTCGAATTAAAACTTTAAATTCTAGCAATTTCACAAAAAATTTGTGCAATAGAAAAATAATTTTATATTATAATAAATTGCTCAACTAAAAATTATTCCCTTTAATATTGATTTAATTAATGTCATTAATTAATTAGATTCATTTATAGAACAAAATAATTTAATGTCATTATTTTTAAACTTTTTAAAATTTATTAAATAATGTCGGATGAAATTTTGGAATTGCGCAACGAAATCATTCAATTGAACGAATTCGTTGGTAAATTAGAATGCGAAAACGTCGAATTGAAGGATAAAAATGACAAATTGGAAATAAAGAATGCCGAATTAAAAGAAGAAAATGAAAAATTAAAGGCTGAAAAATTTCAGGTTGTTTAATATTCAGAATTATAAAATTAATTATATTAATTTTTTAATGTAAAAATTTTCAGGAATCAACCATTGCTATTCCACATTTGCCTCAAATGAATAAATCTCATGAAGAAGGATTGAGTGAAACAGCCTCGAAAAAATTCTTAGCGAAAAGGTAAAAATTAAATATTTAAATATCTAAAATTATTTTTGATAAAAATTATTGTGCTAAAAATTTGAAAATTTTATTTTTTATTCTCTCAATTTTTTGACAGCATTCCAAATTGGTTATTCGAAGTTCTGGAATGGATCAAGCGGATTGAAATGGCTGATTCATCGTTGAGTACTTCAAGTGAAACTTTCAAAATTCTTTGCTGGCCAAAATTGCATGAAAATGCAAAACCACATAAAATTGAGAAATTGAAATTTTCACATGAATGGGACGATGAGGGCAATTCAAGAAGCATTCTGGAAAAAAATGGCAAAGATGTGGTTCCATTTGCCAAAATTAATCCACCAAAATATATCACTGGCATTGAGCAAATTCAATTCATGTGATGATATTTTATGTAAAATTTTTCCTATTTTGTTAATTTTTAGATTCTTCGATGGTAATGCTTTGAAATTTGTTCAAAAAATTCTCCCAGTACTAAATGACATCACAATAAAATATAAAAAACCTTATTTTGGCAAAGGATTCCATAATGATCGAAAAATTGGAAAAATGAACCTTTTAATGGAATTGCTAGCTCCCAAAATTTATAAATTGTATATTGAAGAAGATAGCCACGATTGTAAGTAAAAAATATCTCACGCAATATATAATAGTGGGTGGGGGCGTTGGAAGGATCAAATATTGGGAGGTGGGGGGGGGGATGGGCTAAAATTTAACTTTCTCCCCAGTCACTACCATAATTAAGAATGCATCTGGATTTTCGCTTTTTAGTTTTCATAACAATAAAAAATAATAAAATTATTTAACATGAAAAACAAAAATCGGACCCATGGGCATTTACTAAATGTTATAAAGTCACAAAAATTAAAATAACGAAAATTACTTTATCTTGACAAAATTTGATACTAAACGCATCAAATTATATTAAAATTCGAATTTTTATTTTTGTATAGAATAATAATCATGGATTTTTTAAGATTACAATAGACGCTGTTATGACTTGGAATATTTTGATGAGAGTTTTCCCAATTTATTGGATAGCGTCAAATCAATTTCGTTGGATTGTAAAAAAATGTCGGATCGAAAAATAAATTTGCTCAAGAAATGGCTGTCAATTAATAGAAAATATGGTGAACCAAAAATACTTGAAATAGAAATTGACTTTCTATTAGAAGAACATGGAATCACTCTAATTGAACAAATTAAGGAGGTAATAGTTTCTTAGAATTCATATTGGGGATGAAGATTTTATTAACTGTAAACCATATTTTATTGAAAATTTAATATATTTTCTATTTTTAGGATTTCTTAAATTCTAATCAAGCATCAAATTTTATAATTCACATTTGTCCTTTGTTGTGGAGAACTCAACGATTTGAAATTGATGATTTCAAATTGGAAAATGAAGTGACTGGAGAAATTCTCGAATTCTATAGAAAAGAGGGAAACGATGGTTTAGAGCATTACCTCGTTCGTTGCAAAAAGGGCGACGAAAATCAAAGAATGGATTGGGAAAAAGAATTCATACGAGAATCGGAAACCACAATTTTGATGCCATGAATTTACATTCAGTTTCCATTTCCGTATTAATAAATTTCAATTTGTTGCTATTTGATTAATAAAATTGTAGAATAAATTTTAAAATTAATCTTTTTTACAATTAATGTCTTTTATCTTTGGGAAAATTTTATATTCATATACATCCTTTGTTCCTTCTTATTCATCAATTTTTCTACCATGCATTTGGCATTTAACTTCCTCATTTGTTGTGATGCGAATCCATTCACAGAAATGATCAACAGGCAAATAGAATGAATAATCATATTTCGACCAATGTGGATTAAAGACTTTCATCATTTCTAATAATTTAAATTCGTTTTTTATAAATATAAATCATCAAATTAACCTTCTGTTAAAGATTGTGCTGAAATGATGTCAATTTGATAGTAAATGACTGGAAAATGTGATGCGAAAAATTATATTGAAAAAAAATTTCATAAAATTTGGATAGCCGGGTTTTTTATTGAAATTTTTAAATTCAATAGACCAAAATAAATTATAAATCTCATATGTAAAATTTATAATTTATATGAAATTTATAAAGATAGAGTTTATAATTCTTTTATAATTATGTATAGTAGTATTTAATTAAAATAATAAAATAATTTTTTTTTAAAATTTAGAATTCTAAAATTCCTCAAAAAATTTATTTAAACCTAGAATGAGTCCCGTCTAATTAACTCATTCATGTTTGGATCATCCTGTTTCGCAGCCAATTTGCCAATAAAGTCGCTTGCATTAATTTTGATTTAATTTTTTAAGGTTGACATATAAGCTAAAATCTCATAAAACATAAATTAATTGAAGGTCAATCTCATCTCCAATTCAATGGAATGAATGAACATATAGTATAATTTGGGGCTTGGTAATTTTTTTACTTGCCACAGCAGTTCTGAATTTATTTTCCATTTTTTTCCCAAATATTTTGAAATCATAAACAATAAAATGAATAGAATGGGCATTTAGGATAGTGGCATTTAGGATAGGGATAAAAGATCGCATAATCATTTAAACTATTTTATAACCTTTTTCGAATTAATGATTTTTTAACAATATTATTAAATTATATCCTAATATACTTTGGCGACAAACCTTTTTATTTTGTATATAATAATTTATAAATTCAAACTAATTTATAAATTTTCCAAACTTCATAACATTGTTTAAAGAAAAGAAGATAAGCCAAAAATATATTTATTGAAATAGAATTATAGGAAAGAAGATAAAAGAAAATTTAGAATCGAGCATATGACAAAACTTAGTATAGAAAAAATATTAATTCAATTTTAAGAACGGAAAATTATATGTTGATTCTTGATTGATATTTTGATGGTTTTCCTTAATTTAAGCACACGCCCAAATTGCTTGAAACGCCATTTCTTTTTCCCAAAATTTGCGCGAATTGATTGTCCACCATAAAAAAGACTGACAGCTGGGAAAAGCTTTAGTGTTCTAAATTTAGATGGCAATTCAGCTTTCCCTGAATTTGAATTATTTATTTTTTAGAAGTTATAATTATATTTTTTTGCTTAACTATTTTTTTGTATTAATTTTTCAAAAATATTTTCCAATAATTTTACCCAATAATTCGCCATTTACTGTTGCAAAACATTTCATTGAAGAATTCGCCATGGAATGAATTATACCAAGTCCAACTACATCTTCTCTCTCAAATTCAAAATGTCCAAAAGAATATTGGAATACGAGACTATATAGTTCACCATCAAATTGCATTATATTTTTGTTCACCATCCCAAATGAATTTTTAAAATAGCCAAGAGTTTTGCCAATCAAAGGAAATTGTCTAACGCAAAATCCAATGGCAATGCCTCCTCCATATCTGAATAATATTTGACAATTTAAGAAATTAAATTTATTGAATTTTTAATTGATTATTTTATATTAAATGTAATTTTTATTTAATCAAATTTAAATTTGAATACTGATTTTGATTTGTCTTGTTTAGTATTTCAACTTCATAATAGAATGTAATTGATGGTTTTTTGATGGGCAAATTGTATCGAGGAACTGGTAAGATAGCACGAATGCAATTGAATTCTTAATTAAATTATTAATAATTGATTAAATAATTTTAATCTAATATTTTTAATTTTTTACCTATTAGGACAAAATGCTTTACGATGAGTCCATCCATAGAAATTGTTAATTTAGGCCCACAATCTTCCAAATTCCATTTATTTTCTTTCCTTTCCTTAAAAATTGTTGAT
Source organism: Pratylenchus scribneri (assembly GCA_030063045.1). Lineage (NCBI taxonomy): Eukaryota > Metazoa > Nematoda > Chromadorea > Rhabditida > Pratylenchidae > Pratylenchus > Pratylenchus scribneri. The sequence continues at coordinate 40,500 of JAQSEB010000162.1, forward strand.
TATTTTAATTTTAGCAAATATATTTCAACCTCTTTAATGCTATTGATCATTTTTTGAACATTTCTGGCCAAAAGGCCATTCGGCATTTTGGCCAGAAGAGCAAAAGCATATTCAAATGGCAATGAGCCAAATAATTCATTCAATAATTCAGCTTGTATTCCACAATTAAAACTCAATAATTTTGGAAGCTGAAAATAAAAATTCGCCAAATTTATTTTAAAATTTCATTATTTCTTCTCACATTTTTCTCTATATAAATTTCGGCGCATCAATTTCTTCTTCTGCTCATTTAATTTGCGAATTTCTTCTCGGAAATTTTCATTTTGTTTTTTTAGCTCAATAATTTGTTCAACCTATGAATGAATATTAAAAAATAGCTGATTTAAAAAAAAATTGATTATTCGTATTTTGAATGATAAATAAATATCAAATTTTAAAAATTAATATATTTTTTGTGATAGAAATAACTAAAAAAAATTATCATAATAAATTCTGGAAAAAATAAACAAAATTGGTTACAGATTATTAGTTCCTGATTTTATTTTTGCGAGCTTTTGAAAATTTATTATTATTTTATTTTTTAAAAATAACATCAATAATTTATCCGAATTATTTTATTTATACTATGTTCTATTTTATTTTATATATATTAATTATTAATAAATTTATTAATATTTACTAGCATTTTGTGCGCTTTCCTTTCCATCCATAAAATGCAGATTAGGATCAGAGAAAGGGCGGAAATGACGAACATAACGATGTAGGCATAGAGGTCCATTTTATTAGTTTTTAGTTCAGCTAGAATTAAAAAGGAATATGATGATTTTAGATTATAAATATATTGAAGACTTAAATCTTTGCTGCTGTAAATTTCTTTTATAAAATTTCTATAAAAATTTATTTTTTAATGGAATTTTTTAACGGAGTAGGATTTTGAATTATTTCTAAGACAAAGATCACCAAATTAATTCAAAAGTTTTGCCGGAGGCATTTTTTCTAAACATTTTCCAATTCTCCATCAATTTTATTTTTAAGAATCCATAAATTTTATTGTTATATCAAAATTAAATAAATTTGTTTTTTAATATTTTAATAGAAAAATGGAATTTGGGAAAGATTCTTGGTGGTATTATTTTGATAAAATTGGCGAAACACAAAACAAAATGCAAAGTTTATCAATGATTTGCGCCAAAGTCTGACGCCAGAAAATTTAAAGAAGCTCCTTTTTCTTCACTAAAATATGCCACTTTACAATTTTAAAATTTGATGCTTTTTGAAATATCATTAAATAATTTTTGAAATTTCAGCTGGCATTCCTTTTCGATTCATTTAAAATTTTTCAGTTTGGAGGAATAATTTGAAAGGAATAAAATTTTTGAAATATGATAATCTATAATATTATGAAATGATGAATAAAAATTTAATATCACACGTTTAATTAAGATCTTATTTTTTAAAAATGTTAAAAAAATAAGAAATCCGAAATTTCCGCAAAACCCAATAATTTGCTCAAAAATATGAATAATATGAATGCAAAAATATGCCGAAATTAAGAAAGATTTATTGCAAATTCCCAGATTATTTTTTATGTCTGTTATTTTAAAATGGCAATGCAATAATTTAAATCGGAAATAAAAATAAGAGGAGATTGATTTCTACTTTCTTTTATAAAGGCGTCCCCTTTTCACAAAGAATTGTTGGAATGTATAATTGAACAATGGATAGTCTACCCATCCAATACCCAAATCAAATGCCAACATTATTAATGGGGGAATGAACTGACGAATGATGTATAAAGGAATTGGCTGGGAAAATAGCCTTCAGCTAATATTTGAATATTTTTAATTAGAGAGGAACTGAACTTTGTGCTTTTTTGATTGATGAACAAATAAGAATATTATTATTATTATATCATTTCCCTTCATTCATCATGCTGAGATTGTTGTTTATTATTAAATGCCAACCAAAGTTGAGCATTGAGTATTCCGCTACGAGCATATTTTTAGCAAAGGGCAATTCGTCTTTCAAAAATTAAATTAGCAAAGATAAAAAAAAACTTGATAAAAAAATTCACAAATTTGGAATGATGGGAAATTTGCCTCGGTTATAATTAATGTATTTATCAAAAGATTTATTCCAAATGGAATGGTCTTTTTAAATAAATGAAAAATAATGAGTGAAAAAGAATGGGAAATAAGAATTATTCATATTTTGAAGGTGATTCGACATTTGCGACGGGAACATTTGCGCCGCCGACATTTGCGCCGGAACTTTTGCGACGCCGACTTTTGCGTCGACGACTTTTGCGCCGGAACATTTGCGCCGTCGACATTTGCGACGCAGACTTTTGCGACGCCTACTTTCGCGCCGCCCACAGAAATACGAATTATTGTTTATTAAAAAATTATCGGACCGAATATTACTCATATCATTAACTAATAAAAGGGTGAACAATTTTCCTATTTACAAAAGATGGACATCATACAAATTAAGCAATCCTTAACTAACGAAAAAGCAATCAATGGAATTCATCAACAGAATCCTAATGCGCGCAATGGTTCAACATGGCTGGCTCATCCGCAGGCATTACGATATCGTTTTAACAACAAGGGGATTGGATGAATGGGTTTATTGATGCTTGGGATTTTTATATAACATTTATTTAACAATTTTATTCATTCATTTGGTTAATAATTTTAATTTTGATAGTTAATAATCAATAATCATAACTTGGATTTATTTTACATCGCTTTGCAAAATCTAATCGTATTTCTAGAAGCGGCGCAAAAGTAGGCGTCGCAATAGTCGGAGTTGCAAATGTCGGCGGCGCAAATGTTCCGGCGCAAAAGTGTCGCAAATCGTTGCGATTTTTATTCCTAAATTTAAATTGGCCCATCAAATTCTTCCCATCGATTGGCAATTCTTTGCCCATTCAATTTCCATTTTCATATCTATTATTGCCGGTGGAATCTTCCACCTTTAATCCATCCATTCCCTTCTATTATTAAAGCAGTCTTTTCCCATCAACATTGGCCTCTTCGCATATACCCTAATGCGCCCCTGGCCAACAACACCTCTTCCCATCATCGGCCGATCCTGTCACCACTTTGCCCCCAAGCCAATGCTCTTCCATTCAAATGCCTTTTTGCCCTCATCCGCCCCAAACATTTGCCCCCTTCAATGTGTCTGTGCCCGATGGCGACTTGGCCTAATGTTACAACAAAAAAGAAGGATGAGAAGATGGAAGAGGAAGAGAAAGGCAACGCCCACATACACAATAAACGATTCCCATCCAATTCCATTATTCTTTCCAATTTCAATCAACAATATTCGCTTCAGCGTTTTGGAAAATAAATTGTTAATTTATTTCCTACCCCTTTAGCAAAGACTCAGCTCTACTAATAGGGACCCTATAGCTCAACGACTCAGCTCTAAGCTTTAGGACATTCTTTAGCCAAACGACTCAGCTCTAGGCTTTAGAATAAGGATTTAAGCCTATAGAATTAGCCTCAATTAGTTACGAACTACTCTGACTTTTTGGGTTAAGGAAATAGAATTATATCCTAGCAATTTAACATCAAATTGCGCGGTTAAGAAGATTATCTAATCTTCGCGGGACAATTCACGAACTACTCTGAATTGTTTAATTAAGTCAACAACAGCAAATTACCATCAAATTTGCGCGGATTTCCCAAATTCATTCAAGCAAATTTAACATCAAATTTGCGCAGTCTCAATTGCAAATTACCATTTAATTTGCTCGGTTTTAATAGCAAATTTCCATCGAATTTGCGCGGTCACAACAAATATCTTTTCCTCCAAATTAACATTCAATTTCATAACTAAGATCGCGTAAAGGCGAATCTTCGCCTGCATATTCTGCCATTGTTTATATCGACGTTCATATCCTTATTCCCCAATCAATCCTTAAAGCGAATCTTCGCTTTTCCATTTCCCATTTATATTTCATTTACCAATTTGTCGGATTATCAAATCCGTTCCCCTGAATATTCGATAATTCCCCAGTCTTGATATCAATTCCCTATAAACAATTATTAGCGAATCATCGCCAAATAATTTGTTTAATTGTTGACCTTCCATCCTAAATCTTTCAACCCATTCCCCAAGCAATTAATAGGCGAATCATCGCCCACAGTAATATCCAATCAACCCTTTTATCCCCATCCATTATTGCTATATTCATTTGAATAATTGGGCCATTGCAACCGAAAAAGAACCTACGGGATCGGGGATTGCCTATTATTGAGTAAACCAAATAGCGAATCAATTCGCATATTTAAATTTGCCTTAGGCAAATTTAACTTGAATTAATTTGGGCAAATAAAAGTCTAGGATAACACAACTTCCCAATCTCCCATTTTCGATAAAAGTCGACGGCGTAAAAGTCGGAGTCGCAAATGTCGGCGGCGCAAGTGTCGGCGGCGCAAATGCTCCGGCGCAAATGTCGGCTAACCATTTTGAATTTATTTATACTCATCCATTAGATAAAGAACAACAATTTATTCAGTTAATAATTCATTCAACTTGGTATAATAATAGAAAGGATACAAATAAAGTGGATGGAGCAGGCAGATAAGTCAACAATGAACAATCAAAATTGAATATGGGAAATTGGCAAAAATGATCCATTTTTTTCATTCCATTCTTAGCGTCCATTTCATTAACTTTCCATTCTGCATTCATCAATCAAAAAGGGCAAAAAATTAACAATCCTACCCTCCTTGCCCACATTAAAAGTATAAATATTTTCAATAAATTTTCCAATGGCAATTTTCAATTTTCCCAAGAAAATTCCTACCCACTTTTAATTCCCATTTGATGACCCTTTGTAATGTTTGATTCCCTATTGAATTCAATTAAATTACTATAATGCTTTTTTTAAAAAATAGGCAAAATATAAAATAATCTGTGAATTTGCAATAAATCTATTTTATTTTTTATATTTTTTCAGCGCTGAATTATTCTATTTTCAGTTTAATTGGGTTGTACGGCTTAATTTTTTAATGATAAAAAATCAGATTAGTGTATGAGATACTCTATTTATATTTCTATTAAATTCATTGCAAATTCTATTATGTTAAATGTTACTTTGATTGGTAAAGTAGAAATAATAGAAAAATATTTATCCTATATATTATTCTCTTTTTTCTCATTTTTCAAAAAAATGAAGTTCCATTTTTTTAAAATAATTTTCACAATAATTTATTAAATTTTGTTAGAAGAATAAAAAAACATTACAAATTTTTAAAACCAAAATGGAAAATCCGGACCACAGGTCTGTTGCTGTTGCTGCTGAATAGTGGAAAGGGGATTTGTTAAAGTACCGAATAATTTGTTGTGAAAGTCACGTTATAAACATAAAATCTTTAGAAAATAAACAGAAGTTATTGGACACCAAATTTTACAATTCAAAATGGCCGGAAAGAAGAGAAAAATTACGGAAAACCAACAAAATTCAGGAAAAAAGGTAAGCGAAAAGTAGAAGAGAAAATGTATTATTAAAATTATTTTAACAGCAAAAATTATCAATTCGTCATCGAGGATTTCCTGCCGAATTGTTGGATGAAATGTTTGGCTCATTGTCATTTGAAAATGCTTTTGGTCTTCTGGCCAAAATGTCAAATGACCTTTTGGCAAGAAATGTTCATAAAATATTTAAAAGCATTAAAATGATAAAAAATATACATAAATAAAATAAATTTAATTTATCCCTATTTCCAGGTAATGAAGGCCATATAATAAAATATTCATTTTCAAATAAATGTTATATTATTTTCTTTTTCAAAATAGTCAATCCACAGAACTCTACAATAAATAATAAAAAAATCCATATCCCCAAAAAATGGGAGGGAATTGAATGGAATGAAGTTTGGGCCATCCGTAAAATGTAAGGGATCTACATTTTGATTGGATAATTTTTATCATTCATGACAATTTATATGGGAGAACAAGGAAATAAAGTTATTCGCATTTCGGGGCTCAAGGATTTGAATATAATTTTTTTGTGTGTTTGTTTCAGATGAAAATTTGCCAGGTTTTGGCTTTTATAAGCCCATTAGAAGGCAAAAAAAATCCATCATTTTTCATCCATCCACTTTATCAAATTTTAAATTTCCTCTACTGAACATTCTCCAAATAAAATGACTGATTTCCATCGTTCGTTCAACAAAATTATCTTTCCAATGTTGTTCATCAGTCTTTTGTTGACAATTTTGTTGATTCAATTACAAGTTATGCATGTGAACGGTCAACAACAATGCTCGCCAGGTAGGAGTAGTAAATGCTTGAAAAAAATTATATTTTTATAATGATAATTTCAGGATGTACCACAAATCAATTCTGCCAATCTGGCGTTTGCATCAATTGCTTCAATTCTAGCTTAGGTTGTGTATAGGGATAGGATTTGAAGGCATTAAAAATCGCCAAAAAGGCGCCTAAAAAGGCACTAAGAAAGTTAAAAAGGCACAAAAAGGCAAAAAAGTCGAAAAAGGCAAAAAAGTTCAAAAAAGGAAAAAATAGGCATTTATAAACCACTTATTTTAGCTTAAAACCATACTAGAAAAACTATGTGGGTTTCAACTCAATCTGAGTTCGCAAAAACATTTGCCTTCAAATCCCACTCTAGTTATGTATATTACTTTTTTTCGATTCCTTCGGCTTGAACCGAAATTACTGTCATTAATTTTTAGCATGTACTGAGAATAAACAATGTTGCAGCAAAAAATGTGTATTCCCGCAAATCGTCCCAGGCGTACCAACGATTGGCTTTTGCGACTGTTTCCCAGCTACTACATGTATGTATAACTTTTAAGGCATAGCATTTCCAATTTCCATACTGCTTTTTGTTATTCTATTCCTATCATTAAATTATTTGAATTATATAATTCAATAATAATTTATTTAAGCAATCAACTAAGAAAGAGCAAGGGAAATATTAAATTTGCTGAAAAGGATATTATTATTATTACTCAAAATTAATTTTTTATTTCTTGACCATGACTAGGTTTTAAGGCTAGGGGTTAGGTTTAGGTCTAGGCATGGTTTTAGGATTAGGGCTAGATAATCGTAAAAAAGTATGATGGTCAGTTACGGAAAAGAAACGATTATTTTTGGATACGAAAAATTTTTCTCCCCACTAAAAAAACAATCAATGAAAAATTAACATAAAGTGATATGTTTAAAAATATTTTTTGAAAGGGGAAAGTAAAATTTTTTTTAATTTTTATAATTTAGGATATGACAAAATTCTTTTTAATTGTGTATTATTTTTTATCTCGTTTTGACATTTGCCCAGGGTCGCATTTTTTGGTCGAAATTCTGAGAATTATGTCGACATGTGTGGGATTTTCAGAGATATAACCAAAATGGAAATACGACAATTCTGGGAATATCATTAAAATAGTACAATTTTGAGAATGATTCTAAAAATATAACTCATTTCCATTCTCAGAATATACCTTAAAAATGAATGAAAAAATCATTTCTCAAAATATTTGGAATTCTAGGAATATTTTAAAAATAAAATTCATTTCAAAATCCATTTTCAGCCTTATTTTAAGCTTGCATTCTCAAAATTGGTCCAAAAACGATCTTCAAAATACCATAATTCTCACAATCTATTTTCAGCTTATTTTAAGCTTGCATTCTCAAAATTGGTCAAAAAATGATCTTTAAAATACCATAATTCTCAGAATATTCTGAAAATGGAGCAAAAAATTTGATTTCCCTTGTTCTGATTTTCTGTTCTGATTTTTCCCTTGTTCTGATTTTTCTCGCGCACTCTTCTGCCTTTCTCCTTTGTTCTGATTTTCTGTTCTGATTTTTCCCTTGTTCTAATTTTCTGTTCTGATTTTTTCCCTTGTTCTGATTCTGATTTCACTCATATAATTACCTGCCGCAGCTGGGATTCGAACCCGAGTAGTCAAGTGCCAAAGTCAGCGACATAATATTGAGCTAAAGAGGCTATGCATATCCCTCCATAAAACATTTATTTATTCCTTTTATTGTCTTGTGGGTCAGAATATTCTCAAAATTTGAATGCATTTCCAATATATTTTGTGAATGTACTATTTTAACAATATTTTAATTCAAAATTTCAAAATGATTCTGAAAATGAGTGTTAAAATAAATTTTGAGAATTCTTTTATTTTAAGAAGCATTTTAGTTAAATTTTCAAAATGATTCTGAAAATGAATGTAAAAAATAAATTTTGAGAATAAATCCATTTTGAGATTATTATAAAAATTGAACTATTTTTAGCATATTTTTAAAATAAAGATATTACATAAATATTCTGAAATTTATAACATTTTGAGAATTTATTTTCATATTATTTTTTGAATCATTTTCAAAATTCGTCAAAAAATCGATTTCAAAATGGTAAACATTTTATAATGCTTTTCAGAATTCTTATATTCTCAAGATATTTTACAAATTACATTATTTTTATAATATTTCCAAAATTTAATGAAATTCTCAAAATTATTTGCTCTGTATTTTTTTTTGCGACCCTGGGTGCGGACCCGACTTGGGCGGACGAAGCGTTTTATTGATGATTGTGTAAAACAGTTGTGTTAGTTTAAAGCATTTTATTATGCACAAAATTAGCTACAAAATTATATCAAAAGCATTAGCCAATGTTGAATATTGCCCAAGTTATGACCAAAAACGGAGAATTGAATTATTCCAACGGTTTTTTGGCCATAATTCGGCAAATATTTAACATTGATCAAAACTTTTAGTATCAATTTATAGCTAATTTTATGCCTGATAAAATGCTTTAAGCAATGCCAACTTTATCACCTTCTGCAACAGACGGTTTCGTTCCCCAATTGTCGTATCCGCTTATTCGTAAAACAGCCAATTTTATAGCATGCAATGACAATGGCCAGCAGCAATGTTGTTTAAAATGTTGCAGTGGAAAATGTGATTGTGTAAACGTCCCACCAGGCTCAAACATTTTTCAATGTACGTGTGCCGCATAATTTGAAGAGAAGAAGAATGCTATTAGAGAACATTCCAATGAAAAAATTAAATGGAATAGAAATAACAAAAAATTTAAAGAAAGAATAAAATTTTATCATTTAATATTTTATCATGTATTTTGATAAATATTTTCGATTTAGCAGAGTGAAATATTGGAGAAATGCTCGAGGAAGAATTTGAAAATAGGGCATACTAAATGTTTATCCGAAATAAAATAAAAATAAAATGCTTGGGTGAATTTTGTGCTTAATTCAAATGATATAATATCCCCTTTCAATTTCCCCACAAAATAAGAAAAATCACAATGCTGCGCAAAATAAAATGATTGGATGATTTTTATGCTGAATTCAAATGATATAATATCCCCTTTCAATTTCCCCACAAAATAAGAAAAATCACAATGCTGCGCAAAATAAAATGCTTGGGTGATTTTTATGTAAGCCAAGAGTTTCGGAGTGATATCATTTATTTTATTCGGCATTATATTTGTGTTTATGATGGCAAATTATAGTGATCAATATACGAGCTCCTCTTCCCTGCCTAACCTGGACAAAAGCTATTTTAATTTGCTTTAAATTCAACTTGAAATTCCATTACAAAACCAAATTCCATCTAATTTATTGTCATTAAAATATATAGATAAATTTTTGACAAAAAATATTTCTAATGCATCTAAATTGATCATAAACTGATTTTAATTATATAATTAGATTTAAAAATTAAAAATCTAAATTTTTTTCCTTTTTTTTAGAAAAAATGAACAAAAATTTGTTCTTATTTTTGAATCTGATTTTTTTCTTTTGCTGCAACATTAATTGTGGTAATATTTAATAATTATAAAGAAATAATGTGAACAAAAAATCCAAAAATAAAATTATACTTAAAAATTTTTTAAAAATTAGAGTTATTCAACAATGAACGCATTGAAAAATTGAAAGAAATCATTGATGACAATTCTGGTCGAAAATCTTTATTCACCTATTCCGAATATAAAGAAATTGAAAAGAACAATTTCCACACAAATAATGTTGTAACTGATTTTTATAAAGAAAAAGTTGATATTTTGATTGGGAAAATTAAGCATTTTATCCGCTATAAATTGTCAAAGCCAATTGCTGATGGATTATTGATGGAAAAAATTGGTGAAGAGATCAAAATTTTGGCAAATAAAAAAATAAATATTGAAGTGATTAATTGCAAACTTTTCATGGTATGTTTTTATAAAATTTATTTTTTATCGGAATTGAATGGATTGGATAAATTAAAAATAAATAGTCTCGTTTATTAGTAGTTTCTAAATAATTTGAAATTCTATTAAAGGTTTGTGAATCAACATTGTTAATTAATCACATCTCAGCCTAAATATTCAAAAGGGATAGATACTCTTTATTTTTATCAATCTATCAAGTGTCTGCAATGGACGGTAAATTGCATTATTATCTTTTTATTTACATTTACATGTACTACTTATTAGAAATAGCAATTATTACTAGCGGGATAGTGGATAAATGAGTTGTACTGGGTAACATTCACAAGTTTTTTTATATTTGCTTTCAATTTACTTGCAGAAATTTACAAATTTATAATTAAAAAGTTAGCCTGCAAGTGCCAACTCGCATGCCTCAAAATATTTTCATAAATTTAATATTTATATTTTTGACAGATTGAATTATATACGGACAATGCGGAAGGCACATTCCTCGATTTGGATTCATTTATTAATAATGGAAAAGAGAAACCATTCCAATGGTTAAAAAAAATATTTAATTATTCAAAAGAACAAAATCAGGAAATTGATGAATTAGTAAATTTGGCAATGATTTCTGCACATATTCAAAATAAAAAGGAACAAAATAAAATGGTAAAAATATAAAAATTATTCTTCTATTTAATATTTATTTATTTGGGATAATATGAAGAATGAAAAGAAAAGTGGCCTCTGATGTTTATAGAATAAAAGCAACATATTTGATTGAACCTAAGCCCGTATATGTTTTGAACCATTTTTTCAAAACAACATGAACTTTGGTAATATTTTTAAGGAAAATTACCGCACGCGGTATACGTTCGATAAAATTTTTGGTAGCCTTAGAAAATTATTTTTCCTTTTTTAAAATTGTTACTTTTATATTAACGAAATATTTTTTAAATAATTATAATAAAGGTTACTATTTTTAACTTAAAAATAGGAAGCAGAAACATTTAATGGAAGGAAGAAAAAACAAATTGAGAATGTTTTAATCGAAGGAGGTGGCCCCAATGGACTTTATGCCGCCATTGAATTTTTCATGTCCGGCATGTCCATCACATTGGTCAATGATCGAATGGAATATACAAGAAATAGACCGATAACTATTTTTGGTCGTTGGATTGTTCGTCTAATTTTTATAATCTCAACAAAGGATAAATTATTAGAATGGTATGAGATGAAGCATTTGAATTTGAACAAAAAAGCTTTTTATATAAAACATTTGGAAATGATGATGAAAGAAAGATTAGAAAATTTAATGGCATTCATTAAAAAATGGAAATTATTGCCACGGTCTGCTTTGACATTGTTATTTGAAACGGAAGTCAAGGTTATTTAATAAAAATTAATTCATTAATTTGAAGAAAAAAGTGTTATTACAAGAATTGGGTTTCACGAAAATTTAAGAAAAGATAATGGATCGATTTTATATAGCAATTTAGAAATGCATAGAATTTGATAAAAGATGCTAACAAAAATTTTATGGCCAAAAAATATTGGTAAAATTTTAAATATGATTTTGACTATTTTATGCCAAAACACATACTTTACTAAATAATGCTTGGGAAAAAATTTATTGTTCATTTTATATCCAACAAAATGCTATATAAACAGCTTTACGGTCATCATCGGTAGAATTGTTTCTCTGGTTCCAAATTTTCGTACAGTCAGATTTTTAATTTAAATTATTATTTATTATTAAGGAAATTGAATATTCTGATAAACTTGGACATTTTGCGAATTTGGGATTGCCAAAAAAATTGAAGAATTATCAAAATTTGCTAAAATCTAAAATGGAAGAAATCTTTCTTACGTATTCTCCTGCCAATTTCAACAGATTTCCTTTTAATTTGGTTGAAAATATAACTACAATAGAGGCAGAAAAATGGATTCATAAAGAGAAAATGACAAATATTCAGCGATTATTGGAGATGAAATATGATAAAGAAATAACTGATTATGAAGAAATAATTTCGACGGGGAGTAAAAAAATTAGTCCATATGAATTAGCTGAAATGGAAATAAAGAAAAATGGAGGAAAGAAATGGATAGAATTGAGAGAATATCCCAAAATTCAATTCGATTTGCTCCTTTGCGCTGGTGGAATAAATGATCGAATTAGGACGGAATTATTAGGTTTTTTTTATTAATAATGCATAAAATTAAATTGAATTAATATTTAAATAAAAAAAATTATAAATTTATGAAATATTGATAATGTTAAAGATATTTTTAAAAAAAGCAATAGGAGAATTTATATATCGAAAAAATTATTTTTTGATGAAAAGAGTAATATTATTAAAAAAAAAGAAATAATTGTAAAATATTTCCGTTTAAAAAATTGGGTATATAATTATATATGCAGCAAATTTCCATTTAGCGAAATTTGCATTTAGCTATAGTTTCTCTAATGAATTTTTTCTCCAAGTCCTCTATAAGCGCCAAATATTTTAAGGACACATAAACATTTTTTATGGGCATTTTCATCAATTTGATTTACATACAAAAATAGTTCAAAACCTTAATTCCGATAATTAATAATTAAAATAAATTTTTTATTATAAAAAATTTAAACATTTATAGGTGTCCGAACATTAATAAAAGAAGCAAGGAAACATGCAAGCACAACATTTATCAGAAATAAATTTTCATACTGGTTTCAAGAAAAAATAGTATATTTTATTGGTAAAGAATTGGATGAAAATTCATTGCAAGAACAAAAATTTAATGAATTCATAAAATCATGTGAATTTCTACCAAAGGAATTTAAAGAAAAATACAAAAATTTGAACGAAATGTTACGCAAAAATTCTATAAAATCATTCATTCCAATAATACAAGGCACGCTGTCGATTGAAATCACACCGGATATTACATCAGATTTTAGTGAATTCTTAGAAGAAATTGATAAAATAAAAGAGAAAGAATTGGCAAATGTCGAAAAAATCCAACAATTTCGAAATAGAATTTTGAGAAAGTGGTTTGCTGCCATTTTTTACACTTTATTAAAAATGGAGAAAGTAAAAATTGATGAAACTACTCAATTGAATATGGATGAGAATGGTGAACCAGGAGAAAAATTTGATCCAAACAAAATTAATTTTGTTCAATTTGATTTATCTGTCTTCGATATTTCAATTTTGACACCGGAAATGTCAGTAAAATTATTTTTAAATGGGAAAGAAGACATTTTATTCAAACAATTTGCGAATTCTTCATCAAAAATGTCAAAGAAGAAAACATTAATTGGATCATCATCATCATCATCAGAAATTTCTAATAATATTAAGCATTCTGCAATTGTTGCGGCAATTGGCGATGCTAATGTGAATATGGATTTTTCCTTCGGTGAAGCCGTCTCCATAGGTATATAATACGATCAAAAAATAATTAATTAGAACTTAAAACAAATAGGTTTTAGAAAAAAAATTATTTATAAATTGCCACTTAATAGCGTTGTAATAATCCAACCAGGGATGGTAAGATAAGAAGTGAAAAAGCAGTCTGCTTAGGCGGCGCAGACTGCTTTCAGTCTAAGATAAGATGCGCAACGAACTTCGCTGCCAAATGGCAGTTTGCTCGCTGAAAATGAGGCGGATCAAGATAAGAACGTTGAATTCAGCGAGCAGACTGAAAAATGATGGAAGTGCCCTACCTCACTGCCGCCAATTTTTCAATCAATTATTAGGCCTAGGAAAAACTTTTCAGAGCTTTCTAAATAATTTAGAAATATTTTTAGCATATAGAATAAAGTCTCCTCTACATATCCATATAAAAAATTTTCAATTTTCTCCTTTCCCTGATTTTTAATAAATTTTTGAAAAATCGTGCCTCTAGCAACATGCTTAAGATAAGAAGGGCTGCCAGCAATTTGGTCATTGAATTCAGCCAACTTTAATAACTTAGATGCTTTCAGTGAGCAATCTGCTTCAAAGCAAACTTCCAAAAGTTGACTGCCATTTAGCCGAGTTCTTATCTTACCACCCCAGAATACTTATTATAGTATAGGGTATTTGCCCTCTTTGATTTATCTTATATTTTGCCTTATTTATTACACATTCAAAACTTTATAATGATTATTTCCTAAAATTCTTACTGTTTCAACTTTTTTTGGCTGCCCAATATATTATCTATATAAAAACAGGTCGATTTGGCACAGAAAATGTCGCAAAATTTGTTAGAAAATACAATCAAGGACAGGTTGAAAGGGAAGAAGATTTGGCTAAAATAATTTATTACGAGTTAAAACGGTGGCAGAAAAAGAGTTTTGAAACGACAATGGTAATTTCTCAAAAACGGGGAAATTTAGTAGATAACCATCGAAAATATTTACAATCGGATAAAAGGTTAGTTTTGTCTAGAATCATTATAATTATTTTAGTTTTTTTTTAATTTTTCTGAAAATAATTATTTCAAAAAAAATATTTAAATATTTTTATATTTAGCCATGAAACAATTGATGCCAAATTGAAAGAATAGAATAGAATTTGATGCCCGTAATGTCCTGAAATGAAGATGAAGAAAAATTGGAAGATGCTTTCTTATTTTGTAAAATCAAATCATTATTAACATATGGCATATTTTTGGTTTATTATTTCAAATGAAATATGATTACTTTCCATTATCATGGAAATACATAAATTTATTTTTCGGCTCTTTAATTTCACAATTCAAAAATTATGAAATTAAGTTTGAAATTATTGTTGTATTTTATTTTGTGAAAAATAGTAAAATTTTTTGCTTATTTTCTGGAAAAAATTTTTGAAATTTTAGTCCATTTCCACGCATTCTAATATGAAAGGTATTCAAGTGGAGGGTATGCGACATTTTGTGGCGGCCGTTTTGTAGCGAACTATTTTTTGTTTTACATCTAAGGATATTCGTGACCAGAAAAATCCCGAGAAAAATCTCGGGGTTTAGAGACCGAGATTCAGGAATATCTCTCATTCCTTCCATCCAAAGCACCAATGCATAGTCTGGAAAGAAAGGACTAAAATGCTAAAGGTGCAGCATTTGATTGTCCATTTTGCAAAATCCAGACAAATCGAAATATTGGAATGGAATATTGCTCGGATTGGGGGCATAAACAAATAAATGTCTGATGGTGTATGACTGGGTCATGAGACAGTTAGATCGATATCCACCCTAATGCTTTGTCCCGCCAATTGTCTTCGATATATTGCAATAGGAGAGAGGGAGAGAGGGTCGGCTGATCCAAAGGGAGTTGATAAGCGAAATTAAAATCGAATAAGAAATAGCGAGGTTGGGATGGGGAAGGGGATTGAATGTATTCGTCCAATATTTTCATTTTTTTTCATTCCCAACCCCCCCCCCCCCCAAATTAATGTAAATATAATAAAAAGTTTAAATATTCAAAATATATATTAATGATTGTAATTTGTAAGCATAAACAAAAAGGTAAAAAATGAACAATTATTCCGTTCTTCATTGCTTCATCTCCTTTTATGCTGCACTAATTCTGTTATCCGCTAAAATAGATAGTACCAGTTTGTGCGGTCGGAACGATGAAAAATTCTACTCGATCGTTAATCATAATCCGCATAAGAATGCAGAAATAAATAAAATGCAGAAAAATACTGATTCCGGATGTGCAAAAATGCGTCCTATTGAGGAAATTGGTAAAGATTAAAGAAGGGCAAATTTAAAATCTTCCGGACTGGATTACGGATTCTGGATTGGAAAAATCTCGGGCCGGATCTGGTTTACGGATCCCTATGAAAATCTAGTACGGAATTAATCCGGAAAATCTGAAAATATACTGATTCCGGACTGCGGAACCATATGAATCCGTGCCTGCCTTTAGTTAAAATTAAACATATACAAAATACATAATATTACTAGCAAAAAACATTTTGAATTGTGGCATAATTTTGGATGGTCAATTTTTGATAAAGATTGTTTTTTGATTTGAACAAAATTGAAAATCAAAAAACATAAAATATAAGCACCCGTGAAATTGGTCAAAGCAGCCGTTAAATATGCAAAAGCACCCGTGAAATTTTCTAAACAATATATAATTTTACTATTTAAAATAGATTTATTAATTTTCAATCAGTTATTATTGTTGTATTAATATATATTATTACTCTTAACTAAAAAAGAAGCTGAAGAAAATTAATCTATGAGTGAAATTAAATATATAGTTTTAAATATCTGAGCACATGTGAAATTGATCAAAGCACCCGTGAAATTGGTCAAAGCAGCCGTTAAATATGCAAGAGTACTAGTGAAATTTTTCAAAACAATATATAATTTTACTATTTAATATAGATTTATTAATTTTCGATTACTTATTATTGTTGTATTAATATATATATATTATTACTCTTAACTGCAAAAGAAGCTGAAGAAAATTAATCTATGAATGAATTAAATATTTACAAGATGTATGCGAAATAATATTTTATGCTGCTTATCCGATTTCTAGAACCATTATTCAAAATATGATATTTCCATCAATATTTTTCAGAAAATTAAAATCTTGATAGAATATAATTTAGATTAATTTATCAATTGGTTTTAATAAATATAGAGAATATATAACTATTTATTATGAAATATAAATCATAAAACTAAATCTATGATTGTCTAATTTTTAGCATAAAAATTCTATCCTTCGATTCTAAAGCAATTTCTTGTGGACTTCAAAATATTTTTTTATTTAATGCAAACTAATCACGATCTTAATCCTTTCAATTAACTAATTATTTATATGATGTTTGAGAAATAATATTTTATGCTGTTTATCCTATTTCTAGAATCATTAGTCAAAATATGATATTTCCATCAAAATTTTTCAGAAAATTAAAATATTGATAGAATATAATTTAGATTATTTCATCAATTGATTTTAATAAATATAGAGAATATCTAATTATCTATTATGAAATATAAATCATAAAACTAAATCTATGATTGTCTATTTTCTAGCATAAAAATTCTAGCCTTCGTTTCTAAAGCAATTTCTTGTGGACTTCAAAATATTTTTTTATTGAATGCACACTAATCACGATCATAATCCTTTCAATTAACTAATTATTTATAAGATGTTTGAGAAATAATATTTTATGTTGCTTATCCTATTTCTAGTATCATTAATCAAAATATGATATTTTCATCAATATTTTTCAGAAAATTAAAATATTGATAGAATATAATTTAAATTATTTCATCAATTGATTTTAATAAATATAGAGAATATCTAATTATTTATTATGAAATATAGATCATAAAACTAAATCTATGATTGTCTATTTTCTAGCATAAAAATTCTAGCCTTCGATACTTAAGCAATTTCTTGTGGACTTCAAAATATTTTTTTATTGAATGCACACTAATCACGATCTTAATCCTTTCAATTAACTAATTATTTATAAGATGTTTGAGAAATAATATTTTATGTTGCTTATCCTATTTCTAGTATCATTAATCAAAATATGATATTTTCATCAATATTTTTCAGAAAATTAAAATATTGATAGAATATAATTTAAATTATTTCATCAATTGATTTTAATAAATATAGAGAATATCTAATTATTTATTATGAAATATAGATCATAAAACTAAATCTATGATTGTCTATTTTCTAGCATAAAAATTCTAGCCTTCGATACTTAAGCAATTTCTTGTGGACTTCAAAATATTTTTTTATTGAATGCACATTAATCACGATCTTAATCCTTTCAATTAACTAATTATTTATAAGATGTTTGAGAAATAATATTTTATGTTGCTTATCCTATTTCTAGTATCATTAATCAAAATATGATATTTTCATCAATATTTTTCAGAAAATTAAAATATTGATAGAATATAATTTAGATTATTTCATCAATTGATTTTAATAAATATAGAGAATATCTAATTATTTATTATGAAATATAGATCATAAAACTAAATCTATGATGGTCTAATTTTTAGCATAAAAATTCTAGCCTTCGTTTCTAAAGCAATTTCTTGTGGTATTCAAAATAGTTTTTTAGTGAATGCACACTAATCACGATCTTAATCCTTTCAATTAACTAATTATTTACAAGATGTATGCGAAATAATATTTTATGCTGCTTATCCTATTTCTAGAATCATTAATCAAAATATGATATTTCCATCAAAATTTTTCAGAAAATTAAAATATTGATAGAATATAATTTAGATTATTTTATCAATTGGCTTTAATAAATATAGAGAATATATAACTATTTATTATGAAATATAGATCATAAAACTAAATCTATGATTGTCTAATTTTTAGCATAAAAATTCTAGCCTTCGTTTCTAAAGCAATTTCTTGTGGAATTCAAAATAGTTTTTTAATGAATGCACACTAATCACGATCATAATCCTTTCAATTAACTAATTATTTACAAGATGTATGCGAAATAATATTTTATGCTGCTTATCCTATTTCTAGAATCATTAATCAAAATATGATATTTCCTTCAATATTTTTCAGAAAATTAAAATATTGATAGAATATAATTTAGATTATTTTATCAATTGGCTTTAATAAATATAGAGAATATATAACTATTTATTATGAAATATAGATCATAAAACTAAATCTATGATTGTCTAATTTTAAGTATAAAAATTCTAGCCTTCGTTTCTAAAGCAATTTCTTGTGGACTTCAAAATAGTTTTTTAATGAATGCACACTAATCACAATCTTAATCCCTTCAACTAACCAATTATTTATATGATGTTTAAGAAATAATATTTTATGCTGCTTATCCTATTTCTAGAATCATTATTCAAAATATGATATTTCCATCAATATTTTTCAGAAAATTAAAATATTTTTAGAATATAATTTAGATTATTTTATCAAATGGTTTTAATAAATATAGAGAATATCTAACTATTTATTATGAAATATAGATCATAAAACTAAATCTATGATTGTCGAATTTTAAGTATAAAAATTCTAGCCTTCGTTTCTAAAGCAATTTCTGGACTTCAAAATAGTTTTTTAGTGAATGCACACTAATCACGATCTTAATCCTTTCAATTAACTAATTATTTACAAGATGTATGCGAAATAATATTTTATGCTGTTTATCCTATTTCTAGAATCATTAATCAAAATATGATATTTCCATCAAAATTTTTCAGAAAATTAAAATATTGATAGAATATAATTTAGATTATTTTATCATGCCAGGATGACCATTGTGAAGCAGTTCCAGCACTGATTTTTGGAATTTTTGTGGAACAATGATTCTTTCTCCATAAAATAGGCATCCATTGTTCATTGATAAACTTTCATTTCGCTGGAATAAAGCTTTAATTTCTTCATTTCATTCATTATGATTTTCTTGTCTGGCCAGCCTTTTTGTAAATATTTCATGACTTTCTTCAAAGTGTCATTTTTGGCTGTTTCATTGGCGATGTCCTCGAATTTTAATGGAAGGAATTTTCTTGTTTCATTGGCTAAATAATCCATTTCATTTTCTGTTTCAATGCTGGTAATGACTCGATCATTTTCTGGATTTTCTGTACGCTTAATTAAGCGAGAAAGTGCATCAACTTCACCAAAATCGGTTGTTTTGATGTATTCAATTTCAAAGTCGTAAGCAAGCAAAATGAGTGACCATCGGAGGAGTCTATTTGCACTGCATTGGCGAATCCCTTTTTACTTCCAAAAATGGTAACCAAGGGTTTATGGTCAGTTTGTAGAATGAAATGACGGCCAAAGATCATTTTGTGGAATTTTTGCACAGCGAATATTAATGCGAGCCCCTCCTTTTCAATTTGGCTGTAATTTCTTTCAGCTGGGGTCAGCGCTACTTATGCATGAGCCATTGCTTTTTCTGTGCCATCTTCAAATCTGTGTTTGATGACTGCTCCAATTCCATTTTCAGAGGCATCTGCTGCAATTATTATTTTTTGCATTGGATCATAATGAGTCAGAAGTAAATTTGAGCATAAAATTTCCTTGATTTTATGGAAGGCAGTCTGACATTTTTCGTTCCAATCCCATTTCGCATCTTTTCTGAGAAGATCATCCAATGGTTTGCGATGATTTCGCATATTCGGAACAAATTGTTGGTATGGGTCTTAGGTTTGAAAACCAAATAAGTAAGACTCAATAAATATAATATTTTATTTATTATTTATCCAATCAAAAGTATTTATTTAGAGCAAAACAATTAAATATGAATATTGGGAAATTTGGGAATAAATCCAAGAATTGGAATGAGGATTGGGGAATGAGGAAAACGGACAAAATAAGAAAATAGGATTAAATGTCAAAGGGGAATATTGCCATAATTTAATATTCAAATTCATCTCAAATTCTTCCTATTTTCACTACCGTTCCAACACCTCCCTCTTTGAAATGAGTCCCTCTTATTAGCCGGGTAAATAACGGTTCGGTGCCCTTCGATTCCTCTGTGGGCGGCGGTTTTCATTGACTGGCGGTGGAGTATTTTCAATGATGGGGTTTGGGATTTCAATTGTCGATTCTTCGGCCTCCGGAACGACTTCTGGTTCATTTATCGGTGGTGGAGGAAGATTAAATATTTCATGGAAGACCATCAATTGGTTTTCATCTTCCTTGTCTTTTGTGTGCCTTTCTCTCAGTTGATTTGCATGAAACCGATTTGAAACTCCACTAGGGAAAATGATCTCATACATTACTCCATTTCTTTTGCTGATTTTTCCAGATTTCCAACTTTGGGAAATTCGATGCCTGGCGAAAACTTTGTCACCTTCAGCGAATGTTCGGACCCTAGTTCCGAATCGTCGATTGAATTGAGTTTCCATTTTATTGTCGCGCTCAATTGGAATAAATGGTGGTGGTTTGAGAAGATCCAAAGTGGTTCGAGGGCGACGGCCAAGGAGCAATTCTGCTGGGCATTTACCTTCAGGCAATGCATCATTTGGCGTTGTTCGATATGACACCAGGAATGTTTCGATAATTCCGGCATTTGTCGTCACACCTCCCTCTTTGAGCTTTTTGAATGCGCGTTTAAAAGTGTCCACGAATCTCTCCACTTGTCCATTCGACATTGGATTGTATGGCGCAGATTTTAAATGAGTTATGCCATTATTTTCCATGAATTTAGCAAATTCGCAACTGGCAAATTGCGTTCCATTGTCGGACACCAAAATTTGTGGTATTCCATGGCGAGAGAATAAATATCGCAATTTTTCGATTGTTGCTGCGGATGATTTTGTTGTCATTTCAAAAACTTCTGGGTATTTTGAATATGCATCCACAATAATTAAAAATTCTTTTCCGAAAAATGGACCAGCATAATCAGCATGGATCCGTTGCCATGGGCCATTGGGTTTTGGCCAAGAATGAAGAGTAGTTTTTATTGGTGCTCGAGCCACATTTTGGCACGGTTCGCAATTTTGGACAAATTTCTCAATTTACGAATCAATATTTGGCCAATAGACAAATTTTCTTGCCAATTGCTTCATTCTTTTTATGCCAGGATGACCATTGTGAAGCAGTTCCAGCACTGATTTTTGGAATTTTTGTGGAACAATGATTCTTTCTCCATAAAATAGGCATCCATTGTTCATTGATAAACTTTCATTTCGCTGGAATAAAGCTTTAATTTCTTCATTTCATTCATTATGATTTTCTTGTCTGGCCAGCCTTTTTGTAAATATTTCATGACTTTCTTCAAAGTGTCATTTTTGGCTGTTTCATTGGCGATGTCCTCGAATTTTAATGGAAGGAATTTTCTTGTTTCATTGGCTAAATAATCCATTTCATTTTCTGTTTCAATGCTGTTAATGACTCGATCATTTTCTGGATTTTCTGTACGCTTAATTAAGCGAGAAAGTGCATCAACTTCACCAAAATCGGTTGTTTTGATGTATTCAATTTCAAAGTCGTAAGCAAGCAAAATGAGTGACCATCGGAGGAGTCTATTTGCACTGCATTGGCGAATCCCTTTTTACTTCCAAAAATGGTAACCAAGGGTTTATGGTCAGTTTGTAGAATGAAATGACGGCCAAAGATCATTTTGTGGAATTTTTGCACAGCGAATATTAATGCGAGCCCCTCCTTTTCAATTTGGCTGTAATTTCTTTCAGCTGGGGTCAGCGCTACTTATGCATGAGCCATTGCTTTTTCTGTGCCATCTTCAAATCTGTGTTTGATGACTGCTCCAATTCCATTTTCAGAGGCATCTGCTGCAATTATTATTTTTTGCATTGGATCATAATGAGTCAGAAGTAAATTTGAGCATAAAATTTCCTTGATTTTATGGAAGGCAGTCTGACATTTTTCGTTCCAATCCCATTTCGCATCTTTTCTGAGAAGATCATCCAATGGTTTGCGATGATTTCGCATATTCGGAACAAATTGTTGGTATGGGTCTTAGGTTTGAAAACCAAATAAGTAAGACTCAATAAATATAATATTTTATTTATTATTTATCCAATCAAAAGTATTTATTTAGAGCAAAACAATTAAATATGAATATTGGGAAATTTGGGAATAAATCCAAGAATTGGAATGAGGATTGGGGAATGAGGAAAACGGACAAAATAAGAAAATAGGATTAAATGTCAAAGGGGAATATTGCCATAATTTAATATTCAAATTCATCTCAAATTCTTCCTATTTTCACTACCGTTCCAACACCTCCCTCTTTGAAATGAGTCCCTCTTATTAGCCGGGTAAATAACGGTTCGGTGCCCTTCGATTCCTCTGTGGGCGGCGGTTTTCATTGACTGGCGGTGGAGTATTTTCAATGATGGGGTTTGGGATTTCAATTGTCGATTCTTCGGCCTCCGGAACGACTTCTGGTTCATTTATCGGTGGTGGAGGAAGATTAAATATTTCATGGAAGACCATCAATTGGTTTTCATCTTCCTTGTCTTTTGTGTGCCTTTCTCTCAGTTGATTTGCATGAAACCGATTTGAAACTCCACTAGGGAAAATGATCTCATACATTACTCCATTTCTTTTGCTGATTTTTCCAGATTTCCAACTTTGGGAAATTCGATGCCTGGCGAAAACTTTGTCACCTTCAGCGAATGTTCGGACCCTAGTTCCGAATCGTCGATTGAATTGAGTTTCCATTTTATTGTCGCGCTCAATTGGAATAAATGGTGGTGGTTTGAGAAGATCCAAAGTGGTTCGAGGGCGACGGCCAAGGAGCAATTCTGCTGGGCATTTACCTTCAGGCAATGCATCATTTGGCGTTGTTCGATATGACACCAGGAATGTTTCGATAATTCCGGCATTTGTCGTCACACCTCCCTCTTTGAGCTTTTTGACTGCGCGTTTAAAAGTGTCCACGAATCTCTCCACTTGTCCATTCGACATTGGATTGTATGGCGCAGATTTTAAATGAGTTATGCCATTATTTTCCATGAATTTAGCAAATTCGCAACTGGCAAATTGCGTTCCATTGTCGGACACCAAAATTTGTGGTATTCCATGGCGAGAGAATAAATATCGCAATTTTTCGATTGTTGCTGCGGATGATTTTGTTGTCATTTCAAAAACTTCTGGGTATTTTGAATATGCATCCACAATAATTAAAAATTCTTTTCCGAAAAATGGACCAGCATAATCAGCATGGATCCGTTGCCATGGGCCATTGGGTTTTGGCCAAGAATGAAGAGTAGTTTTTATTGGTGCTCGAGCCACATTTTGGCACGGTTCGCAATTTTGGACAAATTTCTCAATTTACGAATCAATATTTGGCCAATAGACAAATTTTCTTGCCAATTGCTTCATTCTTTTTATGCCAGGATGACCATTGTGAAGCAGTTCCAGCACTGATTTTTGGAATTTTTGTGGAACAATGATTCTTTCTCCATAAAATAGGCATCCATTGTTCATTGATAAACTTTCATTTCGCTGGAATAAAGCTTTAATTTCTTCGTTTCATTCATTATGATTTTCTTGTCTGGCCAGCCTTTTTGTAAATATTTCATGACTTTCTTCAAAGTG
This sequence comes from Pratylenchus scribneri, assembly GCA_030063045.1. NCBI lineage: Eukaryota > Metazoa > Nematoda > Chromadorea > Rhabditida > Pratylenchidae > Pratylenchus > Pratylenchus scribneri. Next base: position 64,703 of record JAQSEB010000162.1, read on the forward strand.
TCATTTTTGGCTGTTTCATTGGCGATGTCCTCGAATTTTAATGGAAGGAATTTTCTTGTTTCATCGGCTAAATAATCCATTTCATTTTCTGTTTCAATGCTGGCAATGACTCGATCATTTTCTGGATTTTCTGTACGCTTAATTAAGCGAGAAAGTGCATCAACTTCACCAAAATCGGTTGTTTTGATGTATTCAATTTCAAAGTCGTAAGCAAGCAAAATGAGTGACCATCGGAGGAGTCTATTTGCACTGCATTGGCGAATCCCTTTTTACTTCCAAAAATGGTAACCAAGGGTTTATGGTCAGTTTGTAGAATGAAATGACGGCCAAAGATCATTTTGTGGAATTTTTGCACAGCGAATATTAATGCGAGCCCCTCCTTTTCAATTTGGCTGTAATTTCTTTCAGCTGGGGTCAGCGCTACTTATGCATGAGCCATTGCTTTTTCTGTGCCATCTTCAAATCTGTGTTTGATGACTGCTCCAATTCCATTTTCAGAGGCATCTGCTGCAATTATTATTTGTTGCATTGGATCATAATGAGTCAGAAGTAAATTTGAGCATAAAATTTCCTTGATTTTATGGAAGGCAGTCTGACATTTTTCGTTCCAATCCCATTTCGCATCTTTTCTGAGAAGATCATCCAATGGTTTGCGAAGATTTCGCATATTCGGAACAAATTGTTGGTAATGGTTAACCATGCCCAAATATGATCTCAATGTCGAAATATCATGTGGGAAAGGCATGTCAGTAATTGCTTTAATTTTGGCTGCATCTGGCCTTCTTCCATTTTTATCGATGATAAATCCGAGATATTTGATCTTCTTTTTGAAAAATTCACATTTTGGTAATTTTAAATGCAGGCCATAATTTTCAATACGTTCTAATGTTTCAATCAAATTGTTTTTGTGTTCCTCCACTGATTTTCCGCTGACAATGATATCATCCAAAAATGCACAGCTGTGAGGGAGTCCACTTAACATTGCATCCATAATTGATTGAAAAATGGCTGGAGCTGTTTTTACTCCAAATGGTAAACGCTTGAATTCATAAAGGCCTCTGTGAGTTGAAAGGCAACATAATTTCCGCGAATTTTCATCCAATTCAATTTGAAAATATGCATCGCGTAAATCAATTTGAGTGAAGTATTTCCCTCCATTTAATGTTGCGAATATGTCTTCAGGCACCGGAAGTGGATGTTTATTTGGCAATAAGGCATCATTTAAGCCCGTTGAATAATCACAGCACATTCTTGCTGAGCCATCGGCCTTTTTGACGACCAAAATTGGAGTGGCCCATTCGGCGTGATCGATTTTGCCAATTACTCCTAATTTTTCCAGCTGATCCAGCTCCTCATCCACAATTTGCTTTGTATGGTATGGGACTGGCCATGCTCGATGGAATATTGGAGTTGCATCCGGTTTCAGCACTAAATTTGCTTTTATTTTGTTACATGTGCCCAAATTTTCATTGAAGATATTTGTAAATTTAGTGGCGAGTGATTTTACGAAGGGAGCTATTTGAGCCTCCTCATCGTTTTTCATTTGGTGTACACTATTGATTGATTTGTTTTGGAGTTTTTCTTTAATCCAATAGTCCAAAAGCATCCATAGTTTGCACACTCAATAAATGTAATGAACCACGCTTGGCAACATAAAATTCTTGTTCTGTAATTATTCCATCGAATTCAAATTTTCCGAATCCTTTGCCAAGGAATGCGCGGCTTGATCCATCATAAATTCTTGCCTTTTCATTACATTTTTGTATTGGTGGTCGACCAATCATTTCCCATGAATTTTCATCAATGATGTTGGCTTCCGATCCACAATCAAGCACAAATTCGATTGGCTTTGAATTCATTTTGATTTGAATTTTCAATAATGACGATTTTGTTTTTATTGCTGTTGAAATTTGAACAAAACCTGTCTTTTTATCATTATTTCCTTTTCGTGGATGTTTCCGTCTCCATTCTTGTATTGAGTCACATTGCGATTGTAAATGGCCAGTGTAATTGCATTTACTGCATTTGGCAGACTTGAAATGACAATCATTAGCCAGATGATTTGCTTTTCCGCAACGCCAGCACTTTTTGATGGGCGGATTTTGATCAATTTTCGGTTACTGAGAACCTTTTCCAATATTCTTGTTTTTGCCCTTATTGATAATTGCATTGACATTTTTGTTTTGCTGGTTCTCAACAATTTTTGATTCAGCAATTGTAGCCATGAAATTTAAGCAATCTTCAACGACATTTTCATAGGTGATTGCGTCGCCATCTTGGGCCAATTTTGTAAGAATTCTTTGCCTCAATGAAACATCTTTGGGCGCCTTAAGCGCTAGGAGAAGCATTAAAACCATAAATTGTTGTTCATTCATTTTGTCAAATTCAAAATTTCGTAAAAGCATTTTGTGGCGGTTTATGAAGCTTTTGAAATCCTCATTTTCCTCCTTTGATGCTTTTAGACAGTCGTAGCGATCAACAAAAATACTCTGCTGTCGCGCAAAAAGCTTCTTGAGATTGTCTTTTGTTTCATCGAAAGTAAAGCCCGTAACTGATTTTGGAAGAACAAACTTTGCATACTCTACGAAAGAATTTTCAGTGAGCTTGTTCATCATGGCCTTCACTTTTAATTCATCATCTAGGCCGGGCGCTGCACAATCAATAGCAAATGTAAATCGGACGATCTAATTCGAAATTCGGCTCTTGTCATTGGTCGACTCAAAAAGAATGATGTCGTTTAATGGTGGCACAATTTGTTGATTTGTGGCAGCATTTATTTGCTGATTTGGTGCAGCGGCATTTCCCGCATTAGTCAGCAATTGTCCAATTTGATTTTGTTGCTGTTGCAATTGGTTTTGTTGCTGCTGCACTATTTGCAATAAATCTTGAATAGTTAATTGCGGTGCTGCCATTTTTGATGGTTGATTTTATTGGCGAAAACAAATCCTTTAGATTTGTGTAGAATTGACGAAATGTATTGACGAAGACAAATCCTTATAGATTTGTGTCGATTTGATAAGATTTATTTTTGATTATTGTTTGAAGATTAAACCCGATTTGCACACAGCAAATTCGATCAAAAGCACACAGCTATTGATAGGTTATTCCAAAATTTGAAGTTGAATTAAATTGTTGACGAATTGATTTCCCGAATTGATAATTTTTTTGTTTGTTTGCCAAGTACGCCAATTATGTTGGGTCTTAGGTTTGAAAACCAAATAAGTAAGACTCAATAAATATAATATTTTATTTATTATTTATCCAATCAAAAGTCTTTATTTAGAGCAAAACAATTAAATATGAATATTGGGAAATTGGGAATAAATCCAAGAATTGGAATGAGGATTGGGGAATGAGGAAAATGGACAAAATAAGAAAATAGGATTAAATGTCAAAGGGGAATATTGCCATAATTTAATATTCAAATTCATCTCAAATTCTTCCTATTTTCACTACCGTTCCAACATAATCCTTTCAATTAACTAATTATTTATAAGATGTTTGAGAAATAATATTTTATGTTGCTTATCCTATTTCTAGTATCATTTATCAAAATATGATATTTTTTCATCAATATTTTTCAGAAAATTAAAATATTGATAGAATATAATTTAGATTATTTCATCAATTGATTTTAATAAATATAGAGAATATCTAACTATATAATAAGATAAATATATCATAAAACTAAATCTATGATTGTCTATTTTCTAGCATAAAAATTCTAGCCTTTGATACTTAAGCAATTTCTTGTGGACTTCAAAATAATTTTTTATTGAATGCACACTAATCACGATCTTAATCCTTTCAATTAACTAATTATTTATAAGATGTTTGAGAAATAATATTTTATGCTACTTATCCTATTTCTAGTATCATTAATCAAAATATGATATTTTCATCAATATTTTTCAGAAAATTAAAATATTGATAGAATATAATTTAGATTATTTCATCAATTGATTTTAATAAATATAGAGAATATCTAATTATTTATTATGAAATATAGATCATAAAACCAAATTTATGCTTGTCTATTTTCTAGCATAAAAATTCTAGCCTTCGATACTTAAGCAATTTCTTGTGGACTTCAAAATATTTTTTTTATTGAATGCACACTAATCACAATCTTAATCCTTTTAATTAACTAATTATTTATAAGATGTTTGAGAAATAATATTTTATGCTACTTATTCTATTTCTAGTATCATTTATCAAAATATCATATTTTCATCAATATTTTTCAGAAAATTAAAATATGGATAGAATATAATTTAGATTATTTCATCAATTGATTTTAATAAATATAGAGAATATCTAATTATTTATTATGAAATATAGATCATAAAACCAAATTTATGATTGTCTATTTTCTGGCATAAAAATTCTAGCCTTCGATACTTAAGCAATTTCTTGTGGACTTCAAAATATTTTTTTATTGAATGCACACTAATCACGATCTTAATCCTTTCAATTAACTAATTATTTATAAGATGTTTGAGAAATAATATTTTATGCTACTTATTCTATTTCTAGTATCATTTATCAAAATATGATATTTTCATCAATATTTTTCAGAAAATTAAAATATTGATAGAATATAATTTAGATTATTTCATCAATTGATTTTAATAAATATAGAGAATATCTAATTATTTATTATGAAATATAGATCATAAAACCAAATTTATGATTGTCTATTTTCTAGCATAAAAATTCTAGCCTTTGATACTTAAGCAATTTCTTGTGGACTTCAAAATATTTTTTTATTGAATGCACACTAATCACGATCTTAATCCTTTCAATTAACTAATTATTTATAAGATGTATGCGAAATAATATTTTATGCTGCTTATCCTATTTCTAGTATCATTAATCAAAATATGATATTTCCATCAATATTTTTCAGAAAATTAAAATATTGATAGAATATAATTTAGATTATTTCATCAATTGATTTTAATAAATATAGAGAATATCTAATTATTTATTATGAAATATAGATCATAAAACCAAATTTATGATTGTCTATTTTCTAGCATAAAAATTCTAGCCTTTGATACTTAAGCAATTTCTTGTGGACTTAAAAATATTTTTTTATTGAATGCACACTAATCACGATCTTAATCCTTTCAATTAACTAATTATTTATAAGATGTATGCGGAATAATATTTTATGCTGCTTATCCTATTTCTAGTATCATTAATCAAAATATGATATTTCCATCAATATTTTTCAGAAAATTAAAATATTGATAGAATATAATTTAGATTATTTCATCAATTGATTTTAATAAATATAGAGAATATCTAATTATTTATTATGAAATATAGATCATAAAACCAAATTTATGCTTGTCTATTTTCTACCATAAAAATTCTAGCCTTCGATACTTAAGCAATTTCTTGTGGACTACAAAATATTTTTTTATTGAATGCACACTAATCACAATCTTAATCCTTTCAATTAACTAATTATTTATAAGATGTATGCGAAATAAAATATAAATATATCCAATATAATAGAGAATATATTAGAAATGTATATCAAATTTTATGACCTATATATTTTCATGTAAAAATCTAGAATAAATTTTTTAACGAATCAAAAATTCAGAAAAATTAGAAAAAAAGAAAAAAATTGATAAAAATATCGTAAAAAAATATTTCAAAAATTGCTTTTTTGCAAAATACAGTGCTAAATACATATCCTTTGAGTGTACCTTTATTTAAGAAAATGTTCAATATAAAAAGTGGTATGAAAATTTAAACGAATAATTCTTGAATAGTTGCTTTTAAAAATCTGAAAATTTTTTATGAAAAATATTTAATTAAATTAATTTTTCTTTACATTTTTTAATATAAATATATCCAATATAATAGAGAATATATTAGAAATGTATATCAAATTTTATGACCTATATATTTTCATGTAAAAATCTAGAATAAATTTTTTAACGAATCAAAAATTCAGAAAAATTAGAAAAAAAAGAAAAAAATTGATAAAAATATCGTAAAAAAATATTTCAAAAATTGCTTTTTTGCAAAATACAGTGCTAAATACATACCCTTTGAGAGTACCTATATTTAAGAAAATGTTCAATATAAAAAGTGGTATAAAAATTTAAACGAATAGTTCTTGAATAGTTGCTTTTAAAAATCTGAAAATTTTTTATGAAAAATATTTAATTAAATTAATTTTTCTTTACATTTTTTAATATAAATATATCCAATATAATAGAGAATATATTAGAAATGTATATCAAATTTTATGACCTATATATTTTCATGTAAAAATCTAGAATAAATTATTTAACGAAACAAAAATTCAGAAAAATTAGAAAAAAGAAAAAAAGTGATAAAAATATCGTAAAAAAATATTTCAAAAATTGCTTTTTTGCAAAATACAGTGCTAAATACATACCCTTTGAGAGTACCTATATTTAAGAAAATGTTCAATATAAAAAGTGGTATAAAAATTTAAACGAATAGTTCTTGAATAGTTGCTTTAAAAATCTGAATATTTTTTATGAAAAATATTTAATTAAATTAATTTTTCTTTACATTTTTTAATATAAATATATCCAATATAATAGAGAATATATTAGAAATGTATATCAAATTTTATGACCTATATATTTTCATGTAAAAATCTAGAATAAATTTTTTAACGAATCAAAAATTCAGACAAATTAGAAAAAAAGAAAAAAATTGATAAAAATATCGTAAAAAAATATTTCAAAAATTGCTTTTTTGCAAAATACAGTGCTAAATACATACCCTTTGAGAGTACCTATATTTAAGAAAATGTTCAATATAAAAAGTGGTATAAAAATTTAAACGAATAGTTCTTGAATAGTTGCTTTAAAAATCTGAATATTTTTTATGAAAAATATTTAATTAAATTAATTTTTCTTTACATTTTTTAATATAAATATATCCAATATAATAGAGAATATATTAGAAATGTATATCAAATTTTATGACCTATATATTTTCATGTAAAAATCTAGAATAAATTTTTTAACGAATCAAAAATTCAGAAAAATTAGAAAAAAAGAAAAAAAATTGATAAAAATATCGTAAAAAAATATTTCAAAAATTGCTTTTTTGCAAAATACAGTGCTAAATACATATCCTTTGAGAGTACCTATATTTAAGAAAATGTTCAATATAAAAAGTGGTATAAAAATTTAAACGAATAGTTCTTGAATAGTTGCTTTAAAAATCTGAATATTTTTTATGAAAAATATTTAATTAAATTAATTTTTCTTTACATTTTTTAATATAAATATATCCAATATAATAGAGAATATATTAGAAATGTATATCAAATTTTATGACCTATATATTTTCATGTAAAAATCTAGAATAAATTTTTTAACGAATCAAAAATTCAGAAAAATTAGAAAAAAAGAAAAAAATTGATAAAAATATCGTAAAAAATATTTCAAAAATTGCTTTTTTGCAAAATTCAATGCTAAACACATATCCTTTGAGAATACTTATATTTAAGAAAATGTTCAATAAAAAAACGAATAATTCTTGAATAGTTGCTTTTAAAAATCTGAAAATTTTTTATGAAAAATTTTTAATTAAATTAATTTTTCTTTACATTTTTTAATATAAATATATCCAATATAATAGAGAATATATTAGAAATGTATATCAAATTTTATGACCTATATATTTTCATGTAAAAATCTAGAATAAATTTTTTAACGAATCAAAAATTCAGAAAAATTAGAAAAAAAGAAAAAAAATTGATAAAAATATCGTAAAAAAATATTTCAAAAATTGCTTTTTTGCAAAATACAGTGCTAAATACATATCCTTTGAGAGTACCTATATTTAAGAAAATGTTCAATATAAAAAGTGGTATAAAAATTTAAACGAATAGTTCTTGAATAGTTGCTTTAAAAATCTGAATATTTTTTATGAAAAATATTTAATTAAATTAATTTTTCTTTACATTTTTTAATATAAATATATCCAATATAATAGAGAATATATTAGAAATGTATATCAAATTTTATGACCTATATATTTTCATGTAAAAATCTAGAATAAATTTTTTAACGAATCAAAAATTCAGAAAAATTAGAAAAAAAGAAAAAAATTGATAAAAATATCGTAAAAAATATTTCAAAAATTGCTTTTTTGCAAAATTCAATGCTAAACACATATCCTTTGAGAATACTTATATTTAAGAAAATGTTCAATAAAAAAACGAATAATTCTTGAATAGTTGCTTTTAAAAATCTGAAAATTTTTTATGAAAAATTTTTAATTAAATTAATTTTTCTTTACATTTTTTAATATAAATATATCCAATATAATAGAGAATATATTAGAAATGTATATCAAATTTTATGACCTATATATTTTCATGTAAAAATCTAGAATAAATTTTTTAACGAATCAAAAATTCAGAAAAATTAGAAAAAAAAGAAAAAAATTGATAAAATTATCGTAATAATATATTTCAGAAATTGCTTTTTTGCTAAAATGCAGTACAGAAATGTACTGCATTTGTTGATATTGCATATGCTTTAATTTAATTTGCATCCACCTTAGGACATGTTCGTATGCTCTAAAATGCAGTACAGAAATGTACTGCATTTGTAGATAATGCATATGCTTTAATTTAATTTGCATCCACCTTAGGACATGTTCGTATGCTCTAAAATGCAGTACAGAAATGTACTGCATTTGTTGATATTGCATATGCTTTAATTTAATTTGCATCCACCTTAGGACATGTTCGTATGCTCTAAAATGCAGTACAGAAATGTACTGCATTTGTTGATATTGCATATGCTTTAATTTAATTTGCATCCACCTGAGGACATGTTCATATGCTCTAAAATGCAGTACAGATATGTACTGCATTTGTAGATAATGCATATTCTTTAATTTAATTTGCATCCACCTGAGGACATGTTCATATGCTCTAAAATGCAGTACAGAAATGTACTGCATTTGTAGATAATGCATATGCTTTAATTTAATTTGCATCCACCTTAGGACATGTTCGTATGCTCTAAAATGCAGTACAGAAATGTACTGCATTTGTTGATATTGCATATGCTTTAATTTGCATCCACCTTAGGACATGTTCGTATGCTCTAAAATGCAGTACAGAAATGTACTGCATTTGTAGATAATGCATATGCTTTAATTTAATTTGCATCCACCTTTCTAAAATGCAGTACAGAAATGTACTGCATTTGTTGATATTGCATATGCTTTAATTTAATTTGCATCCACCTGAGGACATGTTCATATGCTCTAAAATGCAGTACAGAAATGTACTGCATTTGTAGATAATGCATATGCTTTAATTTAATTTGCATCCACCTTATGACATGTTCGTATGCTCTAAAATGCAGTACAGAAAAGTACTGCATTTGTTGATATTGCATATGCTTTAATTTAATTTGCATCCACCTTAGGACATGTTCATATGCTCTAAAATGCAGTACAGAAATGTACTGCATTTGTTGATATTGCATATGCTTTAATTTAATTTGCATCCACCTGAGGACATGTTCATATGCTCTAAAATGCAGTACAGAAATGTACTGCATTTGTAGATAATGCATATGCTTTAATTTAATTTGCATCCACCTTAGGACATGTTCGTATGCTCTAAAATGCAGTACAGAAATGTACTGCATTTGTTGATATTGCATATTCTTTAATTTAATTTGCATCCACCTGAGGACATGTTCATATGCTCTAAAATGCAGTACAGAAATGTACTGCATTTGTAGATAATGCATATGCTTTAATTTAATTTGCATCCACCTTAGGACATGTTCGTATGCTCTAAAATGCAGTACAGAAATGTACTGCATTTGTTGATATTGCATATGCTTTAATTTAATTTGCATCCACCTTAGGACATGTTCGTATGCTCTAAAATGCAGTACAGAAATGTACTGCATTTGTAGATAATGCATATTCTTTAATTTAATTTGCATCCACCTTAGGACATGTTCGTATGCTCTAAAATGCAGTACAGAAATGTACTGCATTTGTTGATATTGCATATGCTTTAATTTAATTTGCATCCACCTTAGGACATGTTCGTATGCTCTAAAATGCAGTACAGAAATGTACTGCATTTGTTGATATTGCATATGCTTTAATTTAATTTGCATCCACCTGAGGACATGTTCATATGCTCTAAAATGCAGTACAGAAATGTACTGCATTTGTAGATAATGCATATTTTTTAATTTAATTTGCATCCACCTGAGGACATGTTCATATGCTCTAAAATGCAGTACAGAAATGTACTGCATTTGTAGATAATGCATATGCTTTAATTTAATTTGCATCCACCTTAGGACATGTTCGTATGCTCTAAAATGCAGTACAGAAATGTACTGCATTTGTTGATATTGCATATGCTTTAATTTAATTTGCATCCACCTGAGGACATGTTCATATGCTCTAAAATGCAGTACAGAAATGTACTGCATTTGTAGATAATGCATATGCTTTAATTTAATTTGCATCCACCTTAGGACATGTTCGTATGCTCTAAAATGCAGTACAGAAAAGTACTGCATTTGTTGATATTGCATATGCTTTAATTTAATTTGCATCCACCTTAGGACATGTTCATATGCTCTAAAATGCAGTACAGAAATGTACTGCAGTTGTTGATATTGCATATGCTTTAATTTAATTTGCATCCACCTGAGGACATGTTCATATGCTCTAAAATGCAGTACAGAAATGTACTGCATTTGTTGATATTGCATATGCTTTAATTTAATTTGCATCCACCTTAGGACATGTTCGTATGCTCTAAAATGCAGTACAGAAATGTACTGCATTTGTTGATATTGCATATGCTTTAATTTAATTTGCATCCACCTTAGGACATGTTCGTATGCTCTAAAATGCAGTACAGAAATGTACTGCATTTGTTGATATTGCATATGCTTTAATTTAATTTGCATCCACCTTAGGACATGTTCGTATGCTCTAAAATGCAGTACAGAAATGTACTGCATTTGTTGATATTGCATATGCTTTAATTTAATTTGCATCCACCTGAGGACATGTTCATATGCTCTAAAATGCAGTACAGAAATGTACTGCATTTGTAGATAATGCATATACTTTAATTTAATTTGCATCCACCTGAGGACATGTTCATATGCTCTAAAATGCAGTACAGAAATGTACTGCATTTGTAGATAATGCATATGCTTTAATTTAATTTGCATCCACCTTAGGACATGTTCGTATGCTCTAAAATGCAGTACAGAAATGTACTGCATTTGTTGATATTGCATATGCTTTAATTTAATTTGCATCCACCTTAGGACATGTTCGTATGCTCTAAAATGCAGTACAGAAATGTACTGCATTTGTAGATAATGCATATGCTTTAATTTAATTTGCATCCACCTTAGGACATGTTCATATGCTCTAAAATGCAGTACAGAAATGTACTGCAGTTGTTGATATTGCATATGCTTTAATTTAATTTGCATCCATCTGAGGACATGTTCAGATGCTCTAAAATGCAGTACAGAAATGTACTGCATTTGTAGATAATGCATATGCTTTAATTTAATTTGCATCCACCTGAGGACATGTTCATATGCTCTAAAATGCAGTACAAAAATGTACTGCATTTGTTGATATTGCATATGCTTTAATTTAATTTGCATCCACCTGAGGACATGTTCATATGCTCTAAAATGCAGTACAGAAATGTACTGCATTTGTTGATATTGCATATGTTTTAATTTAATTTGCATCCACCTGAGGACATGTTCATATGCTCTAAAATGCAGTACAGAAATGTACTGCATTTGTTGATATTGCATATGCTTTAATTTAATTTGCATCCACCTGAGGACATGTTCAGATGCTCTAAAATGCAGTACAGAAATGTACTGCATTTGTAGATAATGCATATGCTTTAATTTAATTTGCATCCACCTGAGGACATGTTCATATGCTCTAAAATGCAGTACAGAAATGTACTGCATTTGTTGGAAATGTAAAATAAAATATCCATCGAGGCATTGATTTAAGAATAATAATTTTATTTGTTATTTTCAATTGCTGTTAAAAATTTATACTTATTTTTTTTATTTATTTTGTTTTCATTTTTCAATTATATTTAAAACTTTTAATTCCAAATTTTTATTAAATAATTATGTAGAATATTTAAAGCCACCAAAAATGTTTCACACACGCCATTTTCACTATCAATTATTCCACGTCAATAAATTTATTAATGGCAAAGGCCTCCTCTCAAATTGGCATAAATTATCCACAACCACAATATATGGACGACAATTCTCGAAAATTCCAGATAGAAATGGCCGCTCTTGCATTATTCAATCCAAACATCAAGAGGTTTTAAAAAATATAAATGATCCAAATACAATTTAATCTCAAAAGTTTTTGCCAAGCCATTTCTATTTGATAATCCTATGTAATTCTTTAACAAATTAGATTTAAATTTAGCTATTTGTTAATTAATCTATGTTAATAAATTAAAGCATAAGAAGAAAATATTAGCGATTATTATCGCAAAAGGTTGAAAAGAATAATTTTTATTCAGTTCTGCCAATGCAAACATTTCTGCAATGGAAATGATGACATTCATATCTTTCCGGAAGAGAGCGCCAACTCTGTTACTATTCCATCGCCTGAAATACCAACAAATAATACAATCCAGCAACAACAACATTTAGAAAGGACTGAAAAATTTGTTGAAAATCATGCACATTTGGAGACTCGATGGCTTGAATTGGGCAATAAAGAACAAATTGAACTTAAATTACAAAAAGGGAAAAGTGGTCAAAAATTCTTCGACCTTAGTGTCAGTATTTAATTCTATTTATTCGACACAGTGTAAAAGTGAAAATTATAAATTTCAGTTAAAAACCATCAATGGTCAATACATCCGTTTTCGCAAAATTCTGGTACCTCAGGATGCCTATGCATTTATTCGAGCATTGGATGAACTGATTGTGGAATTGGCGGCAGATAATTTTGAACAAAAATTGAACATTCAAGGTTTGATTTCGTACTTTATGGATAACAAAACCGGAAAATTGTTATATTGCAAAAGAAATTCAGCTGACTGAATGATAGACTTTTAAGTTATTCCCATTTGCTTTGCAATTTTGTAGTGTTATTCGATTCATAAATTTAGGGGAATACTATGCTAAATTTTTTTTATAACCATACAAAATTGATTATCAAAAAATCAATTAATATTCTTATGCTTTATAAAATCAAATTTTTACAAGAATCTACTGACCAGCAACACAGAAGTAAATTTAAACTGCGAAATGTTGAATTTACCGGCTTATTCCACAAATTTCAATTGGAATTGATGCTTTTTATAAACAATAAAAGAGGAATGTTGCAAAAGGAAATTTGCCTCGGACTTTACGCCATGAACAAAAATACTGCTAAAGAAAGATGGCTGAATTTGCCACTTTGTGCATTGCCTTGGTTGCGCAAACAAATGGCCGAAATGTTGGAAAAACATGATGGGACCGAGAAAATTGAGAAGGAGGCACCGGCACAAATTCCAAAACAATTCTTCCATATGCGTATGTTTTTATATAAGTTGGGATATAGCAGAAAATTTAATTACACTAAATCTGAATCGTTGGGTCAATTAAAAATCTTAATTAATTCATTCGATGTTTTTTCTTGACTTTTTCTAAATACAAAATTTCAGATGTTTTCCGTGCTCCTCCCTTTCTTCGAAATGGCATTCCTTCTGGCCACAGTTTGGGTCAAAAAGGAAGGCAGCCGCAATTTTGCAACAAAAAGCCGACATCTCAATCACAAATGGCAGAATTGGATGAAGGCCTTCGCGCCCTTTTCGATTTTGATAATGAAGATATGAAGAAATATAGCACAATGATGGCTAAAGTAAAAAATCCATCGAGACAATGATTTTAGTAAAAATAATTTTTTATTGTTTTGTCTTTTTTAAATTAAATTAAAAAATTTTAATGTAACAAATTTTTATTTTCTTTTTATTTGTTCTATTTTCAATTATATTTAAAATTTTGATCCAATTTTTACTAAACAATTTTTAAAAATATTTAAAGCCAGCAAAAAATGTTCCACATATGCCATTCTCGCTTTCAATTATTCAGTGCCAATAAATTTATTAATGGCAAAGGCCTACTCTCAAATTGGCGCAGATTATCCACAATATACGGCGGACAATTTTCGAAAATCCTACAAAATGGACATCCTTGCATTGTTCAATCCAGAAATAAAGAGGTTTTAAATATATCAATGGTCACAATAAATGTCTAAACTAAACATATTAGCCTTAAAATGGCATTTATATTTGATTAACTAAATTGTATTAAAAAATAGTATAATAAGAGATTTTACGCCATTATAATTGCCTCTCGCTTAAAATAAAATTTTAAAATAGTTTTTTTATTTAGTTCTATCAACACGTTCATTTTTGCATTGGAACTTATGATGATAGTATTCATCCTCTTCCCATCGAGAACAAAAACTTATCTCAGAATATTTCATTACCTGAATCACCAACAAATAATGCAATCGAGCTAAAAGAACAAAGTTTGGAAGGAATAGAAAAAGGCATTGGCAAACATGCAACTTTGGAAACTCGATGGCTTGAATTGGGCAATAAAAAACAATTGCAAATTAGATTGGAAAAAGGCAGAAGCGGCCAAAAATTCTTCGTCATCAGCGTCCGTATTTATTATTCTCTACTGAAGAGTTTAATGAAATAAATTGCAGCTAAACAAAACTACTACTGGTATATTCATCAGGTCGACAAATATTCTGGTCCCGGAGGATGCCTATGCATTTGTTCGGTCATTGGATGAAATTATCAGGGAATTGGCAACAGACCAGTTTAAACAAAAATTGCAAAATGCAGGTTTACACTAAAAATTTAAAAAAAAAGTCAAAATTTAAATTCTATTAATATTGAAAAGAAATATATAAGGGGCCAGCAGAGGCGGTAACGTATCTTGACGGACTGAGTACATATACTATTGGTTTCGCATAAAACCCAACCTTGATTTAACTATAATTTCATCGGATCCAAGAGCAGAGGAACCATTTAAATTACCGAAATTCGTATATTAAAATAATTGTTTACTTTATATAAAATTCTTAATTATGGTTAAATAATAAGAAATTTTAGGTCCACCCAAGCTCCAAAAAAACAACAGTTTTTACTTTTTAACTGCAGAGACCTTTTTAGACTATACTAACCTTATATATCATTTGGTCAAAATTAAAGGATATTAACCGTTTAAACCATATTTCTAATTTTTATAAAACTTTATTTTAGACCAAAAGCTAACATATTATATATCATTCGATGCGTCTCGATAATATCTTAAAATTGGTATAAGATTTGTAGGGTATAAAAACGGTTGCATAGCATTTTTAGTGGCAAAAAAAGAAATTATGTTGGCAGTCGGATATAAAAATATAAAGTATAAAAAATATATGTACTTATTTCTTATATTTAATCTCGTACTCAAAATTAGGCATTAAAATCATAACAAATAATCCCACTCAGTTTCTGACTTTATACTAACAAATTTCTCCCTAGATTCCAAATCTACTACCGAAATTGTCAATAATGGGCGCCGCTTTTCGAAATTGAAAACTGTTGAACTGAATGGCCAACACCACAAATTCCAATTGGAAGTGTTGTTTTTTCCGAATACTGACAAATTGAATAGTCAAATGCAAATTTGCCTTGGAATTAATGCTGTCCGCAAAATCCATGCCAAAGAAAAAACATTTACTATGCCACTGCAAGCATTACCTTGGTTACGCAAACAAATGGCCGAAATGTTGGCAAAATATGATGGGACAGAGACAATTGAGAATGAGGCACCGGCACAAATTCCAAAACAATTCTTCATGAATATGGTACCATAATTAAAAATTTACAAATCAGATTGCAAAAAGCCTTAAATACTTAAAATTTCTACGTAAAATTTAACATTCTCAATGCCGATATTAAATTTTTTACGAAAAAATATCCAAAAAAAATATTCGAAACTATTTATAAATGCATTTTTTGTTTGCCAGGAGTCTCAATTCTACAATACCGAAAATGAAAGCATCCATCCACTTTCAGCAGATGATAGTTCAAATTCTTCTTCTCTTCCAAATGAAATTCCATTCAAGCCTCCACAGGTTTTATAAATAAATATTAAAAATTGATATCAATGGCAAATCTATAACCCTAAAATTTTTTATTATTAGATTTTTACCATTTTTTAAGTAAAATTTTTCTCTAAATTAGTAATATGCCATTTGGGTACTATCCCATTAGCGGGGGGGGGGGGGGGGGCAGGTCAATAACAGGGGGGGGGGGCGGTCATTATAGGAGGGGGGGGGGGCAGTATTGGTCAATAACGGGGGGGGGGGGGCACTATTGGTCAATAACGGGGAGGGGGCACTATTGGTCAATAACGGGGGGGGGGGGGGAAAGCCGATTTTACACTTGCCCCCCCCCCCCCCCCCGTTATTGACCATTCCGGTCGTTAATATAGATCTTATAATTTATTATATATTAAGGATCGGATGACTTGCCCCCCCCCCTATAATGACCATCCGGTCGTTA
>JAQSEB010000163.1:0-131910 GCA_030063045.1 Pratylenchus scribneri
GTTTTAATTAATTAAAATTTTGGAATATTCTTATTGGTATGTTTTTGACTAATAAAACCTGAAGTCAAAAAATTTAAACAAATTTTTTCCGGTTTTTTCGATTGATAAACACTTTATTAAACCCTTTTCCAGTCATTTTATTTTTATAACATGTATGGATATTTGAAAATATCAACTATTAACCAAGTATGCTAAATATTAATAGAAAAAATTATTTTTAACAAATTTCAATTTTCGTCACTTAATTATTCGCATAAAGATAAATACCTAATTAAATAAATTTTTTGATCAAATTTTACAAAAAAATTTAAAAATACGTATCTTTTATGAAAAACTTACATGAAATGCAGCATCTGTTTCAGCACATTCGAATCAAAATCAGGAATATTGATTTTATTTTCAAGCGATTCCAATAATTCATGCTCAAACATTGCTGCAAACACGGGAGAGCGACAAGCCAAAATGCACTTGTTAGCCTTCAAAAAATAATATTTTATATAAAATATATTTTTTCTCACCGGGATTTCCTTATTATCCGCCGACATAATTGTACAATCGGAAAGATGAATTTGCTCGAGCAAAATGGCAATATCTTCCGCTTTTGAATGCTCGCCGGGAACAATGATTTTCGCATATCTTCGCTGTTAATCTGCTAAATATATTGACAAAATTACATTTAATAGAAAGTTCTAAATTTACCATTTCCTTAAAATTGTTTATTTTGCATAGAATTGTAAGTTTGTCGTCAGAAAGAAATCCATTTTTGGGATCAAAAAGGAATTCCTAATGATAATAATTAAATATATCGAAAATTATTGTTTTCAAAATTTTTTTTTCTCAATTTACCATTTGTATGATTTTCAATTGCATTTTTTAATTCTTCAAATTTTTCAATTTTTTCTTCAATTTCTTGTTTCAATAAATTAATTTGAAATTTTTCAATAAATTTTTCCTCTGTGATATCCACAAATTCATTGAATTCCTTGAATTTATTCTTTTCTGTTGGTTTCAATTCACATTGAAATTTTCCTTCAATTTTTTGGAATTTGCAATTTTCGAGTAATTTTTGCAAATTCTCGCAGCTATTTGACATTTTTGAAGCAATTGATAAATATTCTAAATTCAAATAAAAATCTTATCATCCTTTAATTAATTATAAAATCTTGATAAAAGATAAAAAATAACTAGCTAAATAATTGAATGCAGAATCATATATCAAATGGTTAAAATTAACACCAAAATTAATTAATTCCATCCAAAAATTTGCTAGAAGGAATTTCATTTCTTCAAGGGAAGTGGGGCAGTATTAGCTTATGGTATTTGAAAAATAATTAAAAATAAATAGATGGATGATTTTAATTTAATGAATCCTTGACTAATTAAAATAGATAATATGAAAAATTTCGACATTTTCTAAAAAATATCTAAAAACCATAAACATTCGGTTCAAAAATGATTGCTTTAAACGGATGTAGCTTTTTTATACATGTAAAGAATTGAACATTTTTGGGAATTTAATATTTCCTACATTGTCCGGGAATTATATCTTTCTTTGATAAATTGATTTTTTAATAGGACCAAATAAGATAAAAATTTAAAATATATTTTCCCATTTAAATTCAAATTTTTACCCTTGTTCGTATCAAAATCCATTTGTATGGCATCCTCGAAATGCATATAAATTTCCTTTTTTACCATTAATTCTTCGTCAATTACCCTTAAAAATTTTGTAATTATTTTTTTGTCAAAAAAATTTTCCCACCCAAAAAATGGCAATTTATCAATTTTTCGGATTAAAAATTTCAATTTTGCATCAATTCCATTAAATTCTCGTAAATATTCTTTTCCCTCCTCAAAATGTTTGAAATCGTACAAAATTCTTGCACTTAAATTTTTGCCAAAATTTCTGATTGCATAAATTGCCTCAGCATTTGTTGGATCATCGGTTAAAGTGTTCAAAATTTGCCTGAATAATTTTTCTTTTTCTGTCCTATCCCATAACAAGGGAATGGGATCGGCCTCTTTCCATCCCCATCCATTTTTATTTTTTGCAATAATTTCAACAATTTCAATACATTCAGAAACAAGCACTTTCTTCATTCTCAGCAAAGTTTGGATTGATTTAAAATTTTCTGAAAAATTGTTGTT
This sequence comes from Pratylenchus scribneri, assembly GCA_030063045.1. Lineage (NCBI taxonomy): Eukaryota > Metazoa > Nematoda > Chromadorea > Rhabditida > Pratylenchidae > Pratylenchus > Pratylenchus scribneri. The sequence goes on from JAQSEB010000163.1 coordinate 2,149, forward strand.
TAAAATAAATATTTTTTATTTACCATTTTTTCGTCCATTGATTTGAAATTCTTCTTCTTTAAAAGACATTGAAATTTGATTATTTCCAATTATTTTAAATGAAGAATTTAAATAAACACTGGAAATTTGATGTCGATTATTAAATTATATTTAAAAATATGAATATTTCAAACCGTTTTTCAATGGCATAACTCTAATTATACTAATATCTAAAACCAATTTTAAGCAACAATAACTCATTATAGTCTTTGATTTTTAATTTGTCATAATTTAAACTTTATTATTTCGTTAATTCTAATAAATCGGATTAATTCTATGACGCAAATAAAACTTTTTTATTCAAGTCAATTGGATTTGAGACCCTAATTAGTCCAAATTAAATTCAAAATTTAATCAATATTACCGTATTTATTCTATTAGAAGTAAAATCTATAATAGAAATCCATCTATTAAAAATTTATGTTAAAAATAACTAATTTTTTGGTGAAATTAAGCCGAAATAAGCATTTTTGTCTCGAAAATTTCAGAAAAGTCCCCACCTCGGGAGCTTGAAATTTATAAGCCCATGGGTTTCTAATAGAATAAATAAGTAGCTTAAAACCTTTTTAAACAATTTGTAAATAAAAGATCTTTAATCAACTATTAATCCCAGGGCTCTGAGAATGTACCCCTACGGGGGGCATTTGCCCCCTTTTTGAGATTTTGCTCCCTTTTTTGCCCCCCGAGCCGAGTTGCCCCCCAAATGCCCCCTTTTTAAAATTTTGTCTTTTTTTCCCTTTTTTATTATTTTTCGTCTAATTTTTCGCTGCGCTGCCATTATTGGCAAAAATTTTTGCATTTTTGGCACTTTTTAAAACTGCCCCCCAAAATGCCCCCTTTTTTACCGAAAATGTCCCCCAAATGCCCCCTTTTTTTCACGAAATGCCCCCCAAACTGAAAAACCATCTGAGAGCCCTGATTAATCCTCACTTTGTTGGTTTATTCAAATTTTGCCGAATACAATTGTAGGCCTTGGCAAAATGATCAATACGGAAATAGGCCTCATTAAAAGCAGTCTGGCTAATTGTAAAACTGAGCCTTGTGAGGAAAGAGAAGAACAGTTTGAATTGATACAAATTGTCCTCTGGTTTATTATTGATGTTCATATCAATAAGCCATTTTGGGTTGGTAGAATCAATTTTACTTAAATAAAAGAATAACAATAAAACACAACTTTTATTTGGGAATGGTAAGTTAATTTTTAATAAAACAAAAATAAAAAATTAAAATGAATTTATTTGATAGAAAATATAAATTTACACAAAATTTCCTAAAATATAATTATATAATTAAATTTTAAGAAACCAACTTTATTAGCGCATTTTCGAAAAGGATTTTCACAAAATTTCCTTCCGGATACCACCTTTTCCAATTGTCATTTTTGACACATTCATATTTTCCAGTTTCTCCATTTTTATTGAAGAATTTTGGCAAAATATTTTTATAGATATTTTTCAAAAATAATTTAACATTTTTGATCGGGAAAATTGCAGAAAATTTAGAAAAATGATTTTGTGTATTTTTTTCCTCCATCCATTCTTCATTCGGCAAAATTTTTTTGACCATTTGTATAGTCAATTCATTGAAACACCAAAAATCTGTGAAGTCACTTTGGGCGGCATCAATGCCACCGAATGATATTGACCACCATTGAATAGTGCAAACCAGCAGAAATATTAGAAAAAATTGAGTAAATTTTTTCATCTGTTCCAATTTTTATATAATTTTCTGGCAAAATAAATAAATAGAATAATAAAAATTGCATATGAACTAGGAATTACTGCATTATCAATCACTATCCCTTTGTAGTTTTGGAAAAATCTGCCTTTTTGCATCGACTCGAATAAATCAGAGACTGGTTTTAGACCCACAAACCTGATACCATTCGATGCTTCTCAATCAGATCTACAAAATTGATATATAATTAATTGTCTAAAATCGGTCCCTGATTTATTAGGGACCGATGAGACATTTGGTCCATTTCAACAAAAAGGCCGATTTTTCCAACAATACCCTCCTTTGTTCATTTTTAATGGAATTTATTTATCGTTGAAATTACAGCATAATTTAGATATTAATTGGGAAGGGATAAATTCAAACCGTTTTATAAAAATGAATATTATTCTTTGGTTGAATGACAGGTTTGTTTACATCAAATTTGTGTATTTGCTAATATGAATATTCCATAGTTTTTTCCTCACTCCCCTATACCCTCATCAAACCCACAAATCCACGCAAATATTGGCGAGAGAGTGTTTGTGAGACGATGATACAAAAATTGGTAGATTGAACTAGTGCGCGAGGTCCAATGACTGAGCGCTGCGCTAGGTTCTTTCATAAAGCATTGCGATAGCATTTTCCCTCTTTAGCCATCCATTTTTGACCATATCAATCGATTAGTGCCAGCTAGAAAGTAGCCTAAACGCAGTCAACAAATCAGAATAGAAAAAAACTTTTTAATGAAATTAAGAAATTAAATAAATTTCAACCAATTTTTTGATAGAAAATTTGGTGAGATCTTATCGAGACGATAGAACGAAGTCAAATTTGATGTTTGATGGGTTTGAATCAGTTTATAAAATTGATTTTTGAATTCAGAATATCCAATTCACTTATGAGTTTTGACACTAAAAACTAAAAGTCTAATAAGGGGTTTTTTGAGAATTGAGGGAAAAATGGAAGCTTTTTGGAATTTTTATTTTTTATTAATTTTAGTCTTAAATTATAAGCGAAGTAGCTTTTATTTATTTCAATTATTTAACCTTAATTCTCAATTAAAGTCATATTATAAATGATTGATTGTGAATAGCCACGTTGATATTAAAATGTAGGCATGAAGATTTATTGACATGCAAATTCGAATACGCACCAAAATCAGTCCAATTCCGACTTTAAGTTCTCCATACATAAATTATAAACGACAGACTTTTGAATTGAAAAAGTTCTATCAAAGGAATTTGTTAATTATTTTATAACAATAGTATTTGGTACAGATAAAAAATGGCAAGAATTCCCCTGGGTCACAACACCATAAATTAATTTTGTTTTTATCCATTTTGTTTATTTATGATGTGTTTTTTGTTTTTGAAACGATTGGGAATATCTTGTGACATTTCCTAAAATAATCAAATTTTGGCATGCGAGAGAAAATATGTTGTTCTATTTCCCTTTAAAAGTTCCAATATTAAAATATTCAATAATTAATTAATTTCTTTTAATTATTACAAAATTTATGATGAAATATAAATATTGCATCACCTAAAAATTCAAATGCATCTTTAATGTGATTTTTTGCCAACGCTACTCTTTTTCATTCCATTTTCCAACTAACCTTTCAAATAAAAAAAAATCGAGAGTAAGGGCCCATTACTTGAATATCCAATGATGTCATCAATTTTGTCTTTTTTCCCATATTAAGCCATAATTGAAAGGCAAATATAAATTTATTATTAAATCCCCATTCATTCTTATAATTGACTTCAGTTTAAAATTTCTAAACAAAAAAATTCTAATTAAAAAAGTCCACAATTCCAAATCAAAACCGCCGATGAAATATTCTTCTCAACATGCCATTGTTGGTTTTGGTCCATCTTTGCAAGTGGTTTTAATGATTTTTTCACTACTAAACCTATTGCTAATTATTGATGTGGAATGCATGATGCAAGAGGAAGACGGTGAGTCAATTATGTCTTTTTTGTAATTATGGTTATCATTTTGAACAAGCAAATTCGGGGGCACAAGCACAATATGCTAATCAAAGCCCTAAAAATCATTGATAATTAAAAATTTATTTTTTTATAAAAGAAAACATTTTTGTAAAATGAAATTCTAGTTTTTATATTTTTAAGATATTTAAATTATTAAACTTAGAACTAAGATTTCATAAAATTTAATAGATGAAAAGACACTGTGTTTTCAATGATATTAATATGTACTTTCCAGATTAGTTATTCTATCACTGATGATTTTATAAACAAAAAAAGGCCTAGATAGTTTAATGAAAAGCAAAATTTTGTAGATAATTTTTTTGTCAAATTTAAGAAAAAAAGCCCTTAATTTTACCAAATAAAGAAATTGTAGAACAAAAGAAGAACGACAAAGAAAACAATGCATCTAGCAGCCATTTCGTCGTTGGCCAGTCTTCATCGAACCAATCAGAATGGTTAAATCTAAATCCGCAATTATACCAAGCATATAAAGAGGTAGGTACACATATTAATGAAAAAGTTATGCACTTTTTAGTCGCTAATTTCAAAATTTACAATTTTAAATTTTCATTATAAAAATTTTGTTTTAAACTGTCGAAAATGCCGAAATTTCAATTAAAAATATCTTGGAATTTTTTAAATCATAATCTCCTCTTCATACTTTGTGTAATTATAAAGGATATTTTTTAAATTGTTTTTTAGTCAATATTCAATTCTACCGATGGCCAAATTAAGCAATCGGGGAAAATTTATATACCAGGCATGAAATTTGAGGAAATCAAAAATTTACATTTCGAACCTGGATGGCATGTGCCAGACGAGAAAAAGGGGCCGTACGAGAAAAGATTTAGGCAATATAAAGGAAGATTTGTGGGAAAAGATGACAAAAATTGGGCAAACATGTTCCGTAAAAGACGAAAAAATGCTGAAGGGCAAGTTAACCAGCCAATTGGGAAAATTCATGAACCTGAAAAAGAAATAAATTTTGACGAATTCAAAAATTTCATATTTGGATTTCATGGGCCAAGTGAGAAAAATGAGCCAACTGGTGAAGACCCTGGAAAAGAAATAAATTTTGACGAATTCAAAAATTTCATATTTGGATTTCATGGGCCAAGCGAGAAAAATGAGTCAATGAAAGAAAAAGTTACAAAAGATAAATATATTCCAATAGGCGATATCAAATACGATACACAGCCCTGGGCAAAACCTTCAATTTGGCAATTCGGCCATCAGCAGGGAAAAGAAAAAGGTCAGTTCAGTCAGTCGATACTCGATACCTTCATTATTCGGCCATCATTTCAACAAAGATGTATCCAATTTTGAGAAGGCAAATATGCTGTTCATAAAATCCTTAGAAGTCATGGAAAAAATTGCATTTCTAATTTTTGTTGAGAACATTCTTATAAAAATAAAATTCTGTGGTTTATTTCACTCAAAAAAATTTTACTTTTTTAAAGTTAGATTTCATAAAATTCAAATTGTGAAGGAGAAAACTTTTTTAATTTTTCAATACATATAATTCTATATTAATTATTTTAGTTAAACTAAAGAATGGCCTAGATATTGAAATATAAAATAATTAAGACTTTTTTTTATCAAAACAACAGAGACATCAATTGAACAGAAGGAGAAAAATGACAAAGAAAACATTGCATCCAGCAGCAGCCATTTTGTCTTCTCCGCGATGCCATCACAACCACCAAAGCCGCAAATACACCAACAAGGAAATAACGAGGTAGGAAACATTCACGATTACACTTACACATTACCCTTTTACTTATCAAAACTGTAAACACTTTAAAATTTCGATGTAAAATTTTTGTTTTAAACTGCGAGAAATGGATAAATTTGCACTTAAAAATATCCTCTTCATCCTATAAATTACAAAGGGCATTTTAAAATTGTTTTTAGACAATATTCAATTTTGGCGATGGTGAAGTTAAGCAACCAACTTGGGAAGACAAAGTCAAAAATTTACATTTCGAACCTGGATGGCATGTGCCAGACGAGAAAAAGGGGCCGTACGAGAAAAGATTTAGGCAATATAAAGGAAGATTTGTGGGAAAAGATAACAAAAATAGCAAAAATATTCCACAAAAGACGAGAATATGTTGAAGGGCAAGTTAACCAGCCAATTGGGAAAATTCATGAATCTGAAAAAGAAATAAATTTTGAATGATAAGATAATATTAAGAATCGGATGAAGGGAAAATCACATTGAAAATAATTGATCGCTTTTAAATTTAATTAAAGAACTTTCCATTTAAACTTTCCGGACATTTTTGGACATTCTTGGCGATACTAATTGGAATAACATATGTTTTTTAATTGTAAGAATAAATCTGTTATTTCTGATCTTTTTACTAAAATTTCGACTTTTTTTTCTTTGTTTTTGGTATCAGATTTGTGAAAGAATTTGAAGTTAAAAGATGAGGAAAAGATATGTTAATAAATGAAGTTTTTCTTGTTGGCGCCATAGGCTAATATCCAATGTAAGTAAAATATGTAAAAAATTCATTATTTTTAAGAATTGATAAAATTATTCATGCCTTGAGATTATTCATTAATAAACAAGTGATAAAAATAAAATTCTGGGGAACGTACCCAAATGAGAATGGAATTTTTCTTTCTCCTGTAGATATAATTCTCTGTAAATTCTTTTGATTCTCATTTTAATTAAATTATATTTACTATTCCAATTTAATTAAATTAAAGCGAATTTTACTTCATTCATCTGAAAATCTCAATTTCAAATATTTAATAAGGAATTACTTCGGCTGGCAGACAGCCGAGAGCTGACACTCCCTTTTCAAATGGGCCTTTCACGTTATATTGATTTTAATTTTGAGCAAACAATTTTCATTTGACTTGAGTGGTGGTTGAAATAAAAAAAACCATCCGTGCCTTGGTCGTTAAGATAGGGTGCATTAAACTCAAATGATGTTTTCCTCTAAATATTGCTCTTTCTATTTAAATTTGCTTCTCGAATTGATATTACGATGCAATTTTCTGCTTTTCACCGGACTTTGTCAAAAATAAGTATTTTTATTTCTCTTTTAATTTTTAAAGATAGATCGAAATAATTAATTGTATAAAATATGTCCATATCACAAAATGAAATTCCAACAACAGAAACGCCCAAATTGATGCAGATAAAAACGGAAAAGGAACCGCAAGATTGTTTAATTTGTGGCAAATTCACTCGTTTCAAATATTACAGTGTTCGAAGTTGTAATGGTAAAAAATTTTGAATTAAAAATTACAACAATAAATTACTTATTATCAAGGTTGCAAGCAATTCTTCCGTCGAATTGTACTCAATCAAACTCAATATTTTTGCCTAAACGATGGAAAATGCGATTTGACAAAAGGTTTAATACGAAATATCTTTTTATATGCATTTTTCCTTATGAAAAAAATAAAAACCAGCCAATTAAATTTAAATGTGCATTAGGTTCCTTTACATTTTCTGCATCCATTCGAAAATTACTAGTATTCCTTATGCATCCCATAATATTTTTATGCGTCCAATAATATTTTTCATGAGTCCAAACAAAATGCAAATTTTATTTTGTTTTAAATCTAAATCCTACCCTACCCTAAAACCAATCCTGGCCTAACTTATTACTTATCATTGTCTACTTTAAACTAGGGTAAGTTTTTGGCTGGGTGCGGGATGCGATTTAGGATATAGCTCGGTAGAATTTGGATTAGAGTAGGATTTAGTTTTTTGCACATAAAAAATTGGTGAGACGCTTAAAAAAAATTACTGGACGCATAATTTTTCAGAGGAATCATCAAATTATTTATTGGATTTATAATTGTTGAATGGACGCAGGAACTGTAAAAGAATCGTTTATTATACAAGTTACAATTACTCAAATACCGTTCAATATATATTGAAGATAAAAATAATTAATTTAACTATTAGTTTAAAAAATTAAATAATTACATTAATATAAAGAGAAATGCCGTGGCTGCCGTCTGGACAAATGTCTTCTTCGGGGTATGAACCCAGCAAGTGTGCATTTGGAAAATAGAAGTGAAATGAATCGAATGTTCGATTCGCTAGAAACCCGTCGAAAATTTTTGTTGATGGAAACTAAAAAAGATGAACCGAAAAAATTAAATTTATTAGGAAACAGCAGTCTTCAAATATTCAATGAAGTGAAGAGGGTTTGAAATTATTTAATTAATAATATTAAAATGAATTAAAAATAATATAGGAATGCGATCAATTTGAATATTTGACAACAATTTTGAATGCCCATAGACGAATAACGGATCGATGCTTCGATTTGCCGGATTCCTATTTGAATAAATTCAGTGGCATTGAAGAAGTGTTCAATGGTCAAGAAAATATTCTGACATTGGCTGATTGTTATTCAGTAAATATTTTTGCTATTTACATATTTTAATAATAATATTTTACTATTTAATTTTTAATCATTTTTAAAGTAATATTTATTGTTAAAATTAAAAAAAACATTTATTAAGTTGGCCAATAAAAAATAATCATTTTTTTCTTTATTGCTCAAGAAAATTGCATTATAATAAATTGTAAATTTTTAGCCATATATTGATCGTTCATCAATTGACGAAATTGCCCAATTACAGAGAGAAATGATCGAAATTGGTTTTGGTGAAATGCATCCAAAAATTCAAAAAATGCACATTGTTAATCATTTGTTGGTTGTGGGCATTTTGAAAGCAATGCCAATTTATGTAAAATTAACATTAGAGGACAAGGTAAATAAAAGGTCAAAAAATATATTGGATTTATATTAGAAATATCTATTAAAAATTTTTATTTCAATTCTATATTTTCTATCATCGAACAAACATATTTTAGGGAAATAAAATTGTTTAAGCAAAATTAAAATCTATAAATTTTGAAACTATTTAGGAAATTCTCGTCCGTGAATTGGGACATCAAATGAATAATTTGACCAATGCATACTATTCGGTGGAAAAAGGCCAATTGTCTGTGACAGGACCAAAAGGATTATCCTTAATAAGTATTATTGGAAATGTTTATAAGGACTTGCCCAAGTATATAAATTTAACTATTTTGTAATAATAAATAAATATTAAAGGGCACTTGAAATGGCGAAAATAGTTTTTGTGAATCCAATTGAAGCATTCCGCCGAATTCCAATGCTTTCCAATGAGGAATTCTCCCTGCTAATTGCAATCCATTTTTCTAATCCAGGTTAAATTTAGAGCAATGCTATAAATATTTACAGGGTTTTTTGTTTTTTTAAAAATCGTTAAAACATTTTCGATTAAATAAGCTAAATTTATTTGGCACATCGAAAAATTTGATTTTTGAAATGCGAACGATCCCGTAATCTAATTAATTTTTGAATCTTATTCTTATAAAATTTCATTTGTCTCAATCGACTGTATTTGGTCAATTTAATCCATGAATTTTTATTTATAACAAATATTTTGGGCTAAACAAAAAAATAGTAAAATGAAATAAATTTTTGGTTTAAACAACGGTTCAACTTTTTAAAACCAAAATTTATCCTAATCTAAATTTATTTTGTAGATTGAGTCGACCACATTTCATACAAAAATTAAATGAATCTCTATTCTCATATTTCTACAAAGTCAAGGACTTGTGCCTTTAAGAATTCCTGTAATTTCCTATTCCCAGCAGCAGATTTAGTTGTAATAAATGAAAAACGAGATAATATTAATTTGGCAAAATAACGCTGAATTTGGCAACAATCTTTCGTGTCGAAAAATATTTTTGAGGCCATATAACTTGGCCTTAACTAGGGGTTTAGGGCTAGGGTTAGGTTCAGGGCAGTATGGGATTAGGGGCCAAGGGCTAGGGGTTAGGGAATCTTAAAAAAGTATGATTATGGCTCTTCAAAAATATAATATTTTTCGACACGAGAGATTTTTGCCAAATTCAGTGTTTTTTTTTGCCAAATTAAATGACTCTCAATGAAAAACTAGCATCATAAATAAGTGAGATATTTGTCTCGCAGACCATTTCTTTTAAGGCAAGAGAGTGCTTGCTTACGATCTATTAAAAAGGAAAAATCCAATTGCGTGGATGGCTTTTAATATTTTATTGCAAAAAAATTTGAACCAAATATACACCTCCTGAAAATACAAAAAATCCAAATAATTTTGAATAATTTTTATTATAATTTCCCATAAATTCAGCAATTTCTGGCCTCTCTTCATATGCTCGTGAATTAATCTACAAGGAACAATGCCATTATTCCAAATTGCTCCTCAAATATTGCCAACATCAAGCGGGCAATGGGGCAAAAGGTGCCCAAAGATATGCGGAATGTTTGCAACTGATTGAAAGCGCTTTCCAAGCAGTTCATTATTTTGAATCATTTTTGACCTATAATGAAATGTTTGTGGCAAGGAAAAAATATTATGACGATATTCCTTCAAAATATGTAATCAAATCTTTGATCAAATCATTATGAAATATTTTTTTAAATCAATTTAAATGTGAATTTTTGACAGACTTCTCTCGTTCATAACCCCTCTGAAAATAATATAACAGCTTTTTTAATATAATAAATTTTTTTCATAAATTATGTTTTCTTTCTATTTCGTTTTTGTTCTGCTCCAATCACCACGATACGGTTGGGGTTATTTCGATCCCGGTCAATTCGTTCTCAGCGTTTTTGGCGAGTCTCATAGCTCATCAGCCAATTAGCCAATTTAAATGTTCTAAAATGCATTTAGAAACTCTTGGCTCCACAATATTACATTGAATATCCATAACTTTAATATTTTGGCCAAGATATGGCCATAAATACAAAAATTAAAAAGATTCAATATATCAATGAATAGTCAATGCGTAGAGCTATTTAATACACTTTAGAACATTCAAATTGGTTAATTGGCTGATGGAGCTAGGGCCGGAGTGGGACGGTTAGTGGCGAAAGCTAATAGCTAGACGCCTAATGAATGGTTTAGAATGTTTTATATATCGTTGAAAAGAGCAAAAAATTCTCTATCAGTCCATATAAAAATCAAGTTTTAAATTTTTTTACATTTTTTTTTAAAATTCAAAAACCTTCAAATTTGACACTATTTTGCCCATTTTTATTCAAAAAATTACAACTTTTTTTTATTTAAAACATTATAAACTGTTTTTTATATCATTTGATAGATAAAGCTTTGCTCTATCAAATGAATATAAAAACATTCAATATGGTTTAGATTAAGATGAGTTATAAAGCAAAAACTAGTTCGCCACTAACCGGCTGGTCACTAACCGTCGCGTACACAGCTAGGGCTAGTTAAAATAGCTGAGAACGAATTGGCCGAGACCGAAAAGTCCCATTCCGCATTTTTTATATGTATTATCAAATCAATATTTTAACTGAATCTTAATAGCCAAATTTCCTATTATAAACCCCCCACAAAATGCAAAATTTAAAAATTAATTGTGAATTTTAGTAAATTATGTTTTTACTCCTTTCTTTCAAATTTTATAAAATCCATGGCCAAAAAATTGATTTTTTGCTATTTTAGCCAATCAATAATGGAATATGCGCAAATATAGGCATTCAGTTTGAAAGAGAATGGGATCCGAGTTTGGATTCAACGGTTTTTTGGCCATAGCCCATAACACAGTGAATTTTGATCATTGACCACAATACTTTTGATACCATTTTTAGCTAATTTTATATGAGGAATTAAATTCACAAAAGACAAAACAATGCCACAACAGCATTACCACCTTCGTCCGCAAATGTCGGCTAACCATCAGTCAAAACATATTCACAAAATTCACAAAAAAAAGGAAAAAAGGAGAACATTATTGGAGAAATAAATCTACCAAAATGGAAAAATACATCTTTTGCCCAAAGGATATTGGGGAGAAAAATGAAAATATGTCTTGAATTTGAATCACTTTATGTGCACCAACCGAAAAAAAAGATTAAATTATAGGACAGAAAATAGTGATTTCTTCATTTTTGAATTTTTCAACAAACATTTTTCCATCAGCCTCGCGAGGAATTGCCTTTAAACACTTTTACTTGCACTTCTCTCCAGCATTTCTTCTTTTTCCGATCCCATTCACATTGCTGTTTATAACGTTGATTATCAATTATCAAGAGAGGCAAATTTCCACTCAGATTAAAGCAATCCGAACTATTTTCACATAGCTTGCATAAACCATAGCCTATTATTCAAAAGAGAAAAAGGAATAATATTAGAATATTTTTTATATTTAATTTTTGACTTTTTGCATCATATTTAAATTTTTAATTCCTGTGTAATTTTCAATTTAAATTATTTTAATACTTTTTTATTTTTGAAATTTCTCAAATTTTAAAAATTTAAACATAATTTGAATGGATAATTTTTAGAAATTTTAGTGAATTTTAATTTTTGCCAAATTTATATTCCAAATTTGAAAGAATTTTATCTTTTAAAATTTTATATCAAATGAATGAATATATTTTAAAAATTAAAATAAAACAAACATAGCAGATTATTTCGATCTTCTGGATATCCATCCTCTTTATCTATCTTCCAAGCTGAAAATTTGGATAATAGAATAGTATAAAGTAAAATATTAAATTTCTCCCTTACCTAAATGATAAGTAGAATGAACAGCACATAAAAAGGAACAGATTAAAATGGAGGCGATCAACACTTTCACTTGCATTTTGATTGAATATGGAATATGGATCTAAAAATTGATATTATTTTTGCACTTTTGATTAAATATATGTATATTATTATTTTCATTCGATGCGAAGTGACGAGATCTATCAATTGGACATAAGAAATGGGATTCTTAAACCATTAAACCGTTTTAAATTTTTGAATACTTTTTCATTTTAAACATTCTTTTCGGCATTTTTAAGTATTTATTTCCCCAAATTATATTCATTTTTATTTAATTTATTTTTGATCTGACAAAGTGGGCAAATTTAGGAATTAAATGGGAGAATTTTCCTTTTTTGAAATAACGAAAGGAGGGAAAATTATATTTAGCATTGAATGGATTGAGAGATTGGAATAATTGTGGTGAATAGCTAATTGTACTGCCTTTTTAAAGCCTATATTATGCACATACAACCCTTTTTTCTGTCTGGTAGAGGCAACGAATACAGTAGTTACGGTTACGGCTGATCAGACAGAAAAGGACCCATTTTGCCGTGATAGGTAGCGAATACAGTGCTTGTCTGATCAGCAGACGAGCATGTGAGAATGAAAAAGGAAAAAAAAGGAAAAATAGATGAAGGAATTACAAATTAATTGCGGAAAATTTTTTTTAAAAAAATTATCCGGGAAAATTCATCAGTTTAATTATCCATAAAATAATGGGGGTAGATAAGATACAGTAGTAAAAATGTCTTTTATTGCTTTGAATTTTTTTTATCTCTATTTCCATTTGTCAATCTATTTTTCACTTTTAATTTTTCATCTACGAATGATCTTCGTTGACGATCAGTCGTTTGCCAGTATTTGTGGCCTATCCCGTCAAAAAGGGCAATTTTCCATTAATACTGTCTATACCACTATTATTTGCATTCCCATTCTTCAGTCGTAATAATTTGAAAAAGAAAACTAAAAATAATTTGAAAGATAAATTCTATAATTTTTGTAAGAATAATTTTTTATTATAATTTCCCATAAATTCAGCAATTTCTGGCCTCTCTTCATATGCTCGTGGATTAATCTACAAGGAACAATGCCATTATTCCAAATTGCTCCTCAAATATTGCCAACATCAAGCGGGCAATGGGGCAAAAGGTGCCCAAAGATATGCGGAATGTTTGCAACTGATTGAAAGCGCTTTCCAAGCAGTTCATTATTTTGAATCTTTTTTGACCTATAATGAAATGTTTGTGGCAAGGAAAAAATATTATGACGATATTCCTTCAAAATATGTAATCAAATCTTTGATCAAATCATTATGAAATATTTGTAATTATTATTTTTTTTCCTAATCCGATTAAAAGATATTTTTTAAATTCAATTTAAAAATTATCACCTCTAATTCCCCCTCTAATTTGCTTCTTATATATGATTTTTGCTTGAATCAATAAATAAAAATTTTATAAAAAAATTATTCGAAATTAATCATTAAAGCCTTTAAAAAATATTTTTAACCAAAACTAATATTTTTGAAATTTTATTATTAAATAAAACATATCAAATATTAGCAGAAGCAGCTCAGAATAAAAAATATTGCTTGGTTTTATCAAAATTGCTGTGTCGGATTTTCGCTCAAATTCTTTTTATCAATTCATTCTTTCAATTTCGCTGCCTTTTCGATATCTGAAGAGGTAATATTCATCATGCTGATTTCCTTCTTTTTGGTAAAATTCAAGAATTTCTCAAGAAACTTCATTCTCTATTTTGAAATTCTCTATTTCTGAAAATAATAATTTTTTTAGATTATAAATTTGCCAAATAAAAAGAAATTTCGCGCTAAAAAATTTTATATTTGTTATTATATAAAGAAATAAGATTTTTGGTATTTATTTATATAAACTTATTATTTTTATTAAAATTTTACTTTTTTTAGAAAATTCTTAACTGGGATTCCAAAAATTTGTTTCGAATTTTTTAAATTCTTTTTTATAACATTTTAAAAATTTTATCCAAAAATTAAAATAATTTTTGAAATTTTAATTTTTTAATAATAAAAGCTTCAAATTTGTGAAAGCCCAATAATTGAAAAAAAATTTTTGTTCTCCACAAGTTTCATATTCTTGGTTTTCCTCCAGTCATTTATTTGGCTCTGAATCAAACAATTCGTCACGATTGTCGAAAGATGTTTTATAAATTATTTTTGCCAAACAAAATTCGAAAATTGCACGGATCACCGTCATGCTGGTCCAGCAGTGGCAGGGCCCTGTTTCAATTCCACTTGGAACATTGAACATGTGATTTGGAAAATGGCCCCAGGCCCTCAGCTGAATATTACTTTCAATGAAGATAATATAAAAATACTGTTACATAGAATACGATGATCATAAAAAATTAAATAAAATTGCTTTCATGCATAGCTAACTTTCATTTTTACTCCTTTTAAATTTCCATACTCAACAATGCTCTTGTAAAATATTTAAGAAAAATTTAAATAATTTTTTCCCTTATATAAGAACATTGCTATTAAGCCAACGGCGAAATGTTTGGCACCAAGCGGAATTCAAACCCGCGACATTTTCCCACAAACCGTGAGCCTCTACCAACTGAACCATGGGCGCATAACAAACACATTCGTCTAAAAGTTCTTTTCCACTCACTCATCCATTGGATTGGGGGAATTTACCATACAAAAATTCCAAAAACAGCAGCTTAAATTTTTTCTCTAATAATACAAAGAAAAATTAATGTTAAAAAATTCAATGGTATTTTGTTGAATAATAAAAATATTTAAACAAAAATCATCCAATCTGCTGCTCAACAAATCAACTCTATTGGTTGCTGTTGATTTCCTCACTTCAATTCCCCAAAATAATTTTCTTAATTCATGAGTTTTTTAATGGCCGACTCCAATCTTTTCCTCTCCAAATATTCCATCCTCACACCGTTCTCGTTCATATTCTCCAAATTTGAACTAATATATATTGGCCAATTGCCAACAATTTCAATTTTTGCATTCAAAAATTTCTTCAATTTTATCAAATTTTCTTTAATCATTACTCGTAATCTTGGATCACGTGATTTCAAATGCCATTTTTATAGGGAAATATGCAATTCAATGGCATCCAATCCAATTTCTTCCAATTTTTCCATCCATCCCAAAATTTTAATTTCCTCATCCAGTAATTCCTAAAAAAATTTATTATAAACAGGATCAAACCTTACACTATACCAGCAAAAGTCAATATTTTTAATTGAAATTCCTAATAAAAATTTTATTAGTTTAAATTCTGAATATTAGTAGATATTTTTGGTTTATGGATTTTCTGGGTTAAAAAATAAAAGAATTCCACTTTTTCAAACCATTTTTATTATTTGTTTTATTAAAATGCTTGAATATTTATAATTTTTTATGGTTTATCAAAATAAAACGGGTATTAAACCGTCTATTATTACAATCAAAACAAAAAGTTTCCATTCCTTAAAAAATTATATTTTAACTAGCTCAGTCGAACGCCCTATCGGGCGTTCTTCTGAGCTAGGGAAGTGTGACTGTTGTTATCTTCTTCGCCCCTTCGGGGCTCAGCTCGCTTCGCTCGCCCGTCGATTGTTTCCCTATATCATCTTCGCCCCTTCGGGGCTCAGAGAATTAATTTGTGAAGGGTAAAACTTAAAAAATGATAAAAAGAATTATGTGCCAACACAGGGAATCGAACTTTCATCCTTGTTCCTTGCCGCAAAACTCTATCACACTACTGTCTGCGATATATAACCACTAAACAAATCAAGAATCAACTCTACTATAATATCATAACATAGAACAAAAATTGATAATTGGACTATTCCTAATTATGTTGGACTATTCTATTTCTTAGGACTATTCCAAATTCTATAGAACTATTCCATACAGGGTGGCGATCTCGTTTGAGCGAAAATGTGGCATTGACTATGAAAAATGTGGGAAAAATGTGGCAAAATTGTTCAAAAATGTGGCAAAAAATGTGGCATTTTCTTAAAATGCTTTAAATTCGATAAAAATTCGTCTAAAACATTTATTCTTTATTTTTTTATACTGTTACTTCCATGAGCAATTTTTGAATGTAAAAATAGTCATAAAACCTCAGCCAAAAATTGGACATAAAAATGGCCGCGCAGCGAAAAATTGGACCTAAAAATGGCCGCGCAGCGAAAAATTGGACCTAAAAATGGCCGCGCAGCGAAAAATTGGACCTAAAAATGGCCGCGCAGCGAAAAATTGGACCTAAAAATGGCCGCGCAGCGAAAAATTGGACCTAAAAATGGCCGCGCAGCGAAAAATTGGACCTAAAAATGGCCGCGCAGCGAAAAATTGGACCTAAAAATGGCCGCGCAGCGAAAAATTGGACCTAAAAATGGCCGCGCAGCGAAAAATTGGACCTAAAAATGGCCGCGCAGCGAAAAATTGGACCTAAAAATGGCCGCGCAGCGAAAAATTGGACCTAAAAATGACATCTCTAAGGGAAAATTAGTCAAAATTGCCAAAATCTCAAAAATGTGGCAAAATGTGGCAAAAGTCAAAAATGTGCTAAAAATGTGGCGAGATGGTCAAAAATGTGGCAAATGCCACATTTATGTGGTAAAATCGCCACCCTGATTCCATATCTTAGGACTATTCCTAATTCTGTTGGACTATTCTATTTCTTAGGACTATTCCAAATTCTATAGGACTATTCCATATATTAGGACTATTCCTAATTCTGTTGGACTATTCTATTTCTTAGGACTATTCCAAATTCTATAGGACTATTCCATATCTTAGGACTATTCCTAATTCTGTTGGCCTATTCTATTTCTTAGGACTATTCCAAATTCTATAGGACTATTCCATATCTTAGGACTATTCCTAATTCTGTTGGCCTATTCTATTTCTTAGGACTATTCCAAATTCTATAGGACTATTCCATATCTTATGACTATTCCTAATTCTGTTGGCCTATTCTATTTCTTAGGACTATTCCAAATTCTATAGGACTATTCCATATCTTAGGACTATTCCTAATTCTGTTGGCCTATTCTATTTCTTAGGACTATTCCAAATTCTATAGGACTATTCCATATCTTAGGACTATTCCTAATTCTGTTGGCCTATTCTATTTCTTAGGACTATTCCAAATTCTATAGGACTATTCCATATCTTATGACTATTCCTAATTCTGTTGGCCTATTCTATTTCTTAGGACTATTCCAAATTCTATAGGACTATTCCATATCTTAGGACTATTCCTAATTCTGTTGGCCTATTCTATTTCTTAGGACTATTCCAAATTCTATAGGAAATAGGACTATTCCATATCTTAGGACTATTCCTAATTCTATTGGACTATTTCACAGAAAATAAAAATTTGCATATTTCATGGCCAAAACTCAAACCAAATACAAAACCATTATCACCATCATAATCAGCACTATCGATTACCCTACTTTTGACCTTTCCATCATCAAAATTCAAATTTGCAAATCTTGGCCATAACGATATGGCCAAGCTGCGCAAGACTTGGCCAAATCAAAAAACTAACTATCTGGTCATGATCAGCACCCCCGAAAACCCCTGAGTACAAAAATTCAACTCAATCCATCCACACATCTCCGAGAAAATCGGGGGACAAACATTCAATATCCTCTAAAATTATATATAGGATGTTAAATTATTCCAAAAATTTCACCGTTTTATCAAATTCTTGCTTATCAGAAAAATTTCGACCAGCCAATTCCTTGAATATTTCAGTTTGAATTTTATTTTCTTTAATTTCGCTAAATTCTTCGCCATTTCCTGATCAATTGCAATATTCATCCAAATTTCACGTTCCATTCCAATTTTGCCTTTAAGCCAATCCAAATGTCTTCCAATTTGGCCAAAGACCAAATCCGCTCTAACTCTAATTTCTAAATATGGTACTGCTTCAATTTCTAGCAATCCATTTAATAGTCGTAAACCATCCTCTGCCAATTTACGCATCAAAAATAATGACCAGTATTGCTGTGTTATCTGTGTTAATGTTGAAGTGATTAAAGAAAAAATAAACTAAAAAATATTCCAGAGTGAAAAAATTGTTAATTTTTTAAAATAAAATTCAAAAAAAAATTAATATAATTATCGATGGGAAGAATAAATGATTTTTATTAAAACTACTAAAAAATTAGTTTATGCTTGGTGGCTATTTTGCGGCCTGCTGTTTTAAACATGCTTTAATAAAATTACCTCGCCAAATTTCAATCTATTCAATTTTGAATTTACGAAAATTTGTATCATCAGTTTTTCCAACTCTTCCATTTTTTGGCCTATTCCTCCTTGTATTGGTATACCAATCTTTTGAAGTATTGAATATTCCGACTTCAATATTTCCGAAATTCTTGCCGGATTCAGCATCAATAATGGACCATTCAATGATTGTAAATTTGTTTTCAAATTTTCTACAGCCATTTTTGCCCTCAAACTGACCATTTTTGGTTCGATTTTCTCCATCAATTCGGCTATAATGCCATTCTTTTTTTCATTGATTTCACTAATTATTTTCTTAAAATTTTGGTTATTTACAAATTGCTTATCAGATAAATTCGACATTTTGTTGTCAAGTTCATTCATTTCCGTAGTGATATTAAAGATTTCACTCTTTAATTTTGCTATTTCCTCATTTAAATTGTTAATTCCAGTGCAAATGATGGGTAATAAAATTTGAAGGAAGAAAGTTTTAATAAGAAAATGTAGAAACATTCTGAAAAAATAGAAAATTGAAGAATTTAGAAATATAAGATAAATTTGAAATTTTGAATTTATTTAATGTTTTATTGGTCAATTATTTTGACATTTATTGTGAATTAAATTACTATTAAACCAATTGGAATCTCGGAATAAGTTTCCAACTTGACCAGACGGAATTTATTTCCAACTTGACCAGACGGAATTTATTTCCAACTTGACCAGGCGGAATTTATTTCCAACTCGACTAGGCGGAATTTATTTCCAACTTGACCAGGCGGAATTTATTTCCAACTCGACTAGGCGGAATTTATTTCCAACTTGACCAGGCGGAATTTATTTCCAACTCGACTAGGCGGAATTTATTTCCAACTTGACCAGGCGGAATTTATTTCCAACTCGACTAGGCGGAATTTATTTCCAACTTGACCAGGCGGAATTTATTTCCAACTTGACCATGCGGAATTTATTTCCAACTTGACCAGGCGGAATTTATTTCCAACTCGACTAGGCAGAATTTATTTCCAACTTGACCAGACGGAATTTATTTCCAACTTGACCAGGCGGAATTTTATTTCCAACTCGACTAGGCGGAATTTATTTCCAACTTGACCAGGCGGAATTTATTTCCAACTTGACCAGGCGGAATTTATTTCCAACTTGACCAGGCAGAATTAAATTATAAAAGTAAGCAATGAAAGGAATATGGGCACAAAAAGCAAAGCCACACTCAATTCCGAAGTGGAGTCCTAGTTTGGCATAGCAGCGCATTGCTGCTACGAGCAGAAGGCATTTCCATTCAATGGCCTCCAATCGAGGGCAAAAATGGCGAATGCCCCTCTTCCACTCCTCTCATTCAATATTTTTGGCCTCTCGCGCCCCATTCTTTGGCTCATTCTCAATCACAATGATCAACCAAAATCAATTTGTGTGTTTACCAATAAATTGATTTTGTTATTGGGCCCCATAAATTTTCTGAAGGAAAAGGGGGAAGTGCTTTTTCTTGTATGTGTCGTCGACACCATCACCATTAAACAAATTATATTCGCTAAAATTATTTTTAAAAAATTTATGCGCGGATCATCAATTATGATTGTATTATTTACTTTGCTGATCGCAATTTTGATTCTAAACAGTAAAAAATACCAATTAAATTTGAATAATTTAAAAATTTACAGTTCATTTTGTAGAGAAAACCAATGCTGTCGGTGACAGTGAAGAACGCCAATTCAGCGGCAACTCTGCTGGGCAAAAAGTGGAATTGAAAAAGGAGGAGAAGAATTACCCTGTTGTATTCTATTATAGAGGTATAAGTTAACTGTGTTATAGCTGTTAATAACTAGGATTGGTCAAAGTTTGTTTCGCTATGAAAAATAATTAGCCGGCTTTTGCAGACCAGCCATTTGTAGATGAATTGGTTTAGTGAAGCTGGCGGTAATGCCATTTTATTTGGCTTTAAACTAAATGATATAAATTGGCCAATATTGAATATTCAAGGAATTAAGGCCAAAAATCCGTGGATTTAATTAAAATTGGGTTTTTGGGCTGTCATTACTGAGAAAGAAGAAATAGAGGTCGAGAGCAAAAAATAGTCTACGGAAGGCAACTTCACTGCGCAACATAAATGAACCAACTACCAGCCAACCTCCAGCGATGGTTTGACTTATCTGTTAAAGCAACGGTTTCTTCAGCGCTGTTTCGAGCCAACAACACCACCCCAAATTTTTTGTCTCATTGAGAGGGGTTCGGTGAATACCCAATGTTGGCTGAATCTTTTGATGGATTTTTTTATAGTTAATTTATGCCTAATAAAATGCCATAAACAATAAAACATCAAATTATACTTTCAGCGTCATCAAAGCATTTGATCCGCAAATGATAGGAAAAAATCGATGATATTTCACAAAAAGATAAAAACCTATGAAACCGGGCCCTACTAATTTTGAATAAATAATTTCATTCATTTATGTATATAGGTTGCCTTCCAACGGAAATCCCATTAGCTATAAATGTGCCGTGTACACCAGAAAATGTTGAAGAATTTACAAAATACGGTGCTGATCCGAATATTCATCATGAAAAATGCCCAAAATGGAGGAGCGGAATTATACCCACATGTCGATACGGTTATTCTGGTTTTGTGTGTTGTGTGCCGGAAAAGCCAACTTATCGAATTGGTCCGTAAAAAATCTAGGGAATTTAATTTACATTAGGCATATTTATAATTTAGAAAATTTTTAGATGAAACTTTGATATTTAACAAAAAGGCGGCATATATAATGGCGGACATTTTGCTCAAAACTTCATTATTTCTAGAATTTGGCGAAGTAATAAACTCAAACACAAGACAATATTTGGAAGCATTTGAGCAATTTCGTGGAGTTGTGGTGAAAAAAATTAATTTGGATAAAATATGTAAGATTATCTTCTAATTTAATGTAAATTTAAATTTTTTTGACAAACATTATATTAAAATTAACCATTTGTAAAGAGTTTTTTAAACATTCTTCAATGTCATTTTTATAATTGTTTGCTTATTACAAAATACATACTTTTCGGGAATTAGTTCTTTTATGAATTGATCTATCCATAAATTTTTTACTCTTTTTTTGGGAATTATTCTTTTTATCGTTAATTATTTTACTAATTTTTTTTATAGTGGTTTGGTAATTTCTAAATTTAGTTATTTTAATTATTAGCCTCGATTTAATATTTTTTATATTTTCCGGTAAATTTCGTTTTTCAGCAAATTACTAAATATATAATTCATGAATCTATTTCTAAAATAAATATTAAAATTCATATCCATTTATTTCTAATTACCATTATTTAAATTAATTTAATGCTTTATATATATAAAAAATATTAAAATTATTTTTTTTTTGAATTATAATATTATTGAATTAGAAAGAATTAATTTAGCGCTTCCAATTGATACACTTCACTCCTTTTTTAAATATTTATCAACTGAAATTGATGGCATAGTCAATGAAGAGGAATCGGATATGCACAATGAAATTGGTTTTAACAAATTGCTCGGCACAAATATGGAAAAGGAATTGAACAAATTGTGCGCTGATTACGAAGTAAATAATTTATAAAATTAATTGATATAAATTCCTGTTTTGATTTCTTATAAAATTAACATAATATTTTTAAATAGTGTCGTCAAAAATTAAAAAATTATTAATGAGGAGGCTACCTAACCTAATTTGGCTAATGCTTCAGGCTTCTTTAAGATTCCTAGTATGCTCCGAATGCTAGTCTTAAAACCTAATTCTATGCTCCAAAATTTTGTTATAACCAAGTTTTGTGTGACAACATAAAAATTTTTATTTTTCGATGCGAAAAATATTCCGACATTTAATTAATTTTTTTCAACTTTTAATTTTATTTCATTTTCGAAATCAATCACCGGCATTTCTTAAACTATAAAATCCGTCCAAAAATATAATAAATATTTTAATTATAGAAGACCGGTGCCCAGCAAAGCCATGAATATGATGAAATTTGTAAAAAAGTGGACAAATTTATACATTTGCAATTTCATAATGCTGAAACTGTATGGTTGTTGCATAAAACAAAATTGGAGGCGAATTCGGAAAATAATTTTGATAAAAATGTTCGAAAATTAGTAAATGCTTACAATAAAGATGGAAACACTTCTTATTCTTATCAAATACCTAATAAGGAAAAAATTGATCTTGAAGATGCAAGAAAAATTGTCGCATACGGCGAGGCTAGAAATATTTTCAGGCAAATTTGGATTAGGGCACTCCATTATGCCCTAATGTCCATTGGTCAGTTTCTTTTCCGAAATTAAATCAAATGCTAGATTTGTTTATTTTGTGGAATTGTCGGTTCGATTTTGACCATGATATTTCTATTTTAATCGCTATAAAGATAAACATTATTTACACCTAGCCTATTTTAATTGACCATAATTTTAGTTCAAATTTCAAACTGATCAGATTGATTCGAAATTATCAATAAAAGTCAAAGAAATAGATTGATGATAAATATAATTTAAAAAAATCTATACCGGCTAAAAGATCAAACACATATACAATTTAGGCTAAAAATATGACCATATTAGTTTTTAATGGACATTTCTTCAACTAAGTAGGAAAATGTTAATCTTTAGATGGAATAACATAAAAATTTGGCCACTTCCTTAAAATACATTATCTGTATTGGCCAAAAAAATATTTATTTTTTAGATGTATGCTATTTCCCATCTCGGATAAAATTTTGGGATCAAAAATTAAAAAAAACATCAAAATTGAGCCATTATCGAGAAGGAATGTCAAATGCGGAATACTTAATCTATTTTCTACTGAAAATTATCAAACAAATTCATCCAAAATTCAACAACCATAGCATCATTGATGATCCTTACCAGGCAATAGAAAGAGATGATGTCAAGCTTATTAATGCCACTTTGCCAAAACAATTGAAATTGAAAGTGCAAAGAGGAGGTAAGGCGATCGAAATATGGGAAATATTTATTTTCTGAATAGCTCAAAACCAGAGATATATGTAAAGAACCCAAACTATCCTCTAATGGCATTTTTTAAATTTACATTAAATCTGGTTTAAAAAATAGTTATATAAGGGTAATTCTTAGGAATTTAGCAATTGGGTTCCCAAAAATTTTTCTTAAAATTATTTCTGGAGCTTTCCAAGGATGTATAACGGGAATTTTACATTCATCCTTAGTTCCCTTTCTCCGAAACCTAAATCCATTAGGTCCTTGGAAATAGTTAACGCCGAAAAACTGGTGGAAAAACCAATTTTTCGCCTTTCTTCCGCATGAAAATATCACATACCGGAAACACATTTTGCTGAGAATTAAAGTACCCGGACTATGAAAAATGGGAAAATTTCTGAGAAATTCCCGAGAAATAAAAAAAATTGTTGAAAACAATCCGCTCTTAGGAGAAAAAGAAATTCAAAAAATTAATAGAAAAGGTATTGAATCTGAGAAATTTTGCCAAAATAAAATTTTTTCCCAAAAATATTTTTGAACTTTATTTTTCTCCTCATTCCAAAATAAGGAGAAAAATAAAGTTCAAAAATATTTGTGAGAAAAAAATTTTTTTTGCTAAAAATTTCCAAAATAATTTACCTTTTGGGAAACATTTTTTTGACGAATTGTCGGAAATTTTCCCACTTTTTGAGTCAAAAATATTTCTCATAAAATTTTACTTTTTCACAAATATTTTTGGCACAAAAAGCGGGAAATATTCCCACTTTTTAAGTCAAAAATATTTCTCATAAAATTTTACTTTTTCAGAAATATTTTTGACACAAAAAGTGGGAAATATTCCCACTATTTTTTCAAAAATATTTCTCATAAAATTTTACTTTTTCAGAAATATTTTTGACACAAAAAGTGGGAAATTTTCTCACTTTTTAAGTCAAAAATATTTCTGATAAAATTTTACTTTTTCAGAAATATTTTTGACACAAAAAGTGGAAAAATTTCCCACTATTTTTTCAAAAATATTTCTCATAAAATTTTACTTTTTTAAAAATATTTTTGACACAAAAAGTGGGAAATATTCCGAAAAATTCCTCCAAGAATTTAACTCAGGATTTAATAGATTTTGGGAAATATTTTTGCAATGTTTTGTGGGAAATTTTCCGAGAATATGCTCCAAAAATATTCCCAATAGGGGTTTAATTTTGAGCATAATTTTTGGTACATTTTCTTAGAAATATTCCGAGAATATGTATCATTTTCGGAAAAATTATACTAAAATCTCTTCTAATATTTTTCCAAAAATTGTACATATTCTCGGAATATTTCTAAGAAAATGTACCAAAAAATAGTTTGTATTAATTCCCCTATTGGGATTTAATAGTTGGAGCATATTCTCGCTTAGACATTCGAGAATACATTCCAACTTTTTATAAATTTATCCATTGATGTAAATTTAAATAAAGATGACAAATAATATTGTTTTTGAAATTGATGTGATATCATTTATTTGTATCTTATTTTGGTGATTTATTTTTCCATTCTTTCTTAACTTGTTTTAATTTTTATTAATTATGCCGAAAAATTTCCAGTATATAAAATTTTAAGATACAAATAATTAAACAAAAAAAAAATTACGTAACAATCCCAGAAAGATAAAATTCATCCAATTATTCAAACAAGTTCATCCAATTTGTCCAGTCCATTCGACCAAATTCGTCAATTAATTAATCATGATCAAAAACGCACATTGGAAATAAGGCCAGTTGTTCCAAATGTCCATCACAATATATAACCATCAAACTTTGCATGAAACCCATTGAAAATCAATATTTCCAAGCTAAAAATTATATGTATATTAATATGATTTTTTGTAAATTTTCCCTATAAACCTACTTCGCCAAGTTCTTTTGAGACGATATAGCAATCAGGCAAAGATTTTGGATCGGTTAAAAGTTCTCGTGCCTTTTCCGGTTTGACCCATGCAAATGTTTTGGCCAATGATTTGACAATTTTCAATACTCGTCCAAGAATCCAAATTTTTGCTCGCCCAAGAATCCAAATTTTCACATTTTTCAACTTTGTAAAAGTTTTCGGCTAAAACCAGCTTGATATTGCCATCATCTTTCTTGGAAATTTAAAAATTAATAAAAGAAAAGTAAAAAAAAATAACGAGCGCTTTGCACATAGTTGATTGAATCAAAAATATTCATCGTGAAGACCATTGTTTCATACATATATCGATCTTTGTTTTGGATCAATTGATAAGTTGCACTCAATCACAACTGATGTCGTAGTTCAGTACTAAGTAAAAAAATTATTTTTTAGTAATTTTTTTTGTTTGTTCTAGATTACAATTCCTTAAATCTGATCACATGATCAAAATTTGAATCATTTTATATTTTTGTTTATAATTTATTATATTGAATGCTAAAAAACCTTGAGGTCGAAGTTCAGAATATTATGTTGATCATCAGTTCATCGCGAAGCTGCAATTCATTATAAAAGATGATTATTATTTCCTATCAGAAGTAGTCGATCATTTAAAAAAACCTTAAGATCGAGGTTCAGAACATTATCCTGATCATCAGTTCCTCTTGGGCTGTGGTTGACTATAAAAGATGATTATTATTTTTTATCAGAAATCAACGAACACTTCAAAAAACCTGGAGATCGAGGTTCAGAACATTATCTTGATCATCAGTTCTTCTTGAAGCTGTTCGCTATAAAAGGTGAATATTATTTTCTATCAGAAATCATCGATCACTTGAAAAACCTTGAGTTCGAAGTTCATAACATTAAGTTGATCATCGGTTCATCATGGGAAGGCTGTGATTCACTATAAAAGATGGTCATTATTTTCTATCAGAAATCATCGATCAAAAATTTTTACTTATTTATCTACACCCATTTTGCTTAAAATTACAAAGTGGAAATTTTTCAATAAAGAATAAATTATACACAATATTTTCCATTGTAAAATATTATTTTATGAAAAATAATTTGTAATGTTGAGTAACCTGATCATATTGGGAAGTCATTTCTTCAGGTTCCATTTTGATCTCTTCCCCCATTTGGTCATCATTATTGTTCACTATCCATTTATCGTGTAATGTAAATTTATTATTGATTAAGATTTAGAAATGGATAAAATAACCTGATCATCATTGTGACTAGAAAATTTGATCCATCAGGTTCGAATATTCATATTGAACTGATCTTCATCGGTTCGAATATGATCATTTTTACTCAAACTTTTTTTATTTTTCAATTTTTATTATAAAATTTAAATAACCTAAACTTATGAAAGCCTACAACAATTTTTCATCCAATCTTCGCCCATTTCAATAGTTGTGCAGTTCCCAAAAAAAATTATTAATAAAAATTATTTCTTAATATCAAACCTCATTATTATCTTTCTTTCCTCATTTCACTGTCCATTTTGATCCAATCTTCCTTAATTCGATAGACCGCAATTCATCTCAACTAGCTTCATTTTATTGTTTTTTCATGGACAAAATAATATTTTTACATAATTATTTAGAAATAGTTAACCTTCTTATTGATCATAGACACATCTTTTTACGAGCCATGTTTAATTTTTTGATAGAATTCAGTTCTGTTTTTATTTTAAATATTAACGTAATTTTACATTAAACCTGGGAAATTGCATGCAGAACCATTTTCCACTGATATTTTGCGGTAGATTCCGATTCCAAAAACCATTTAAGTCCATCATCGATATGAAAATTTATAATATAAATAAAATTACTAATTTTTTTTATTACCTAAGCAGATTCTCGTCCATTCTTTTTAAGAGTACCATTATTCTAGTTAAATTTTAAAGACCATTTTTATCAACAATTTTTCAAACAAGAAATAAAGAATTTGAATAAGTTTAGGAAAAATAATGGCGTTGCATTTATTGATTTTAATCTTATAAATGTTTTTTTCTCTAACTTTTATTATTTAATCAAATCTTGTATGAAAATTAATTAAATAAAAAGATCGTGTTAGTACTCCAATATTTATGGATATGGATTTTGGTCATTTTTGGTTCTTGAATTTGAACGGGATCAAGAAGGAAATGATGGAATTGCTTACAATCTTAGCTTTAAAATATCAGTTTAAAATTTTAGAATATTGCAATCATTTACGCCGTGCTATTCAAACCTAAAAAGATGATCTCAGATGAACTAATTAAGATCGTCGTACAAATTGTAAGTTAAAAAAGTTATTCAGGTTTTTTTTAATAATAATTAAAAAAAAAATAAAATTTGATTAAGAACTATATCTGTATGAACTATAACTAATCTATCTATATCATTTCCAAATAAGTGAAAATAATATCCGTCGAAAATTACATGGAAATAACGATCTAAAATTTGAATTTTTTATCATATTAGTTAGGATCAAATCTAACGAACAATTCCGTAATAGAAAAATGAAAACAATATTTTTAGTTGAACGAATCTAGTGGGCCGGATTATGCAATTGATCTGAAGGCGTGTGTTCACTAGGATCACAACAACAAATTGTTCTGGATAACCACGCCGTGCTCTGATTAGCAAACTAAATGAACCACGATATCTTGAGCCACCAATCGATCAAGAGGTTTATAATATAAAATTTATTGAAATAATAAAAAAATTCAAGAAAATTTTCAAATGATTTATCAACATCTCCAATCGGTTAAGCCATTCCTATGGTGAAAAAAAATAGACTGAACATGGATGTTGAGGTTAATTTCACATTTTAATATATATTAATTTAATAAAAATTTAAATTTCTCTAATTGGCCGAAGGAAACCTGTTCTTGAACGGGATTCAAATTTGGAAATGGAACGGGGCAATGACGAAGAACATGGCGAGAACAAGAAAAAATTAACCTGCGAATGAGGCAAAACATGCAATTATTCGGGGATGTTCTGGCTGATCTCACGGTTCATATCAATACATTCAATTTAACTATATATTATATCAATAAAGGATTTAATAACATCATGATCTCGAAAAAATGGGAAAGAAAATGATTTCTATGTTATCAACATGTGCTGGCAACTGTTCAGGCGTTTTGCAAGGTTCAATAAAATAAATTTTTTAATAATTAAAAATTAACTAAATAAAGGATAACAATAACAAACCATTTCAACTTGAACAATTAAAAATAACAATGCGACACTTGATTGACCGAAGATTCCGAGGTTTGGTTTGAAAATGAAAAATTATTAAAATCAATCAATTATTATATAAAAAAAATTAACATAAAAATCTATTATCTGGAAATAAAATATTTTATTTTTAAGTCAAATGCATCCGATGTCCGTTGTTTGGAATCATCGGTTACCCATTTTCACCGAATTTACACTGACATCGAACTTGCCACGCATTTTTCATGTGGTTTGTTATTTATTTATTCCAAAAATATTTAAAAACTAAAAATTGTATAGTAAATTATGTGCAAATTAATTAATATTCATTTCAGATCTCCTCTCATCGGAACATTCGTCGAACATAGAAGTGCTATACATCATTCGACTATCAGATCAAGAAAATGAAGTCAATGATCATTCCCCGGAAATTGAAGAACTTATCGTTCTGCCATCACGTCGAAAGGATGGCGAAAATTTTTGCGAACTGTTCAATCAATTTGATCGATCAAAAGAACGGTGCAAGAAAGGCCAAAGATGTTCCGGTTTAAATATCGATTTTAATTTTTTTGACCATTATTTCTATTCACTAAAAAACCATGATCTAATCTTTTTTGGGAACATCCTAGCTCAATTATTATCGGGTAATTTTGTAAAAATACTTTGTTGCTTTAAATTAATTTTTACATATTATCAGAAATTATAGTCAGGAATTTACAAAATTTCTTAACATAGATGAAAAAAAATGTAAAAATTTCATTTTCCTCAAAAAAAAAATCAAATAAATTTCGAAAATATTCGTAAAAATATAAAAATTTCTAATTGCATAATTTTTCCAAAAAATTAAAAATCTGCAAAATCTTTTTCAAAATATTTAATTCCTCACAAAATTTTTATTTTTCACTTTCTTTTAAGAAACTATTCCGAATTTATTTTCGAAATATTCTTGAAAAAATGAAAAATTATCTTTTTGACAATTTTATCAAAAAAAGGTACAATTTTCAGAATCTTTTTCAGAAATTAGTAAATTTTCAAAAATTTTTAATTTTTCGCTAGATTCTCAGAAATTTTTTTGATTTTATTTTCGAAATATTCACGAAAAGATGAAAAATTTTCAATTTGACAATTTTACCTAAAAAGAAAAAAATTTTTTAAATAATTTTTCAGAAAATAGTAAATTTTCACAAATTTTTAATTTTTCGCTAGATTCTCAGAAAATTTTTTTGAATTTATTTTCAAAAAATTCTTGAAAAGATGAAAAATTGTCATTTTGAAAATTTTATTCAAAAATGTAAAATTTCCAAAAAATTTTTCAAAGATTAATAAATTTCAAAAAGATTTTAATTTTTTTGCTAGATTCTCAGAAAATTTTTTTGAATTTATTTTCAAAAATTTCTTGAAAAGATGAAAAATTGTCATTTTGAAAATTTTATTCAAAAATGTAAAATTTCCAAAAAATTTTTCAAAAATTAATAAATTTCAAAAAGATTTTAATTTTTTGCTAGATTCTCAGAAAATTTTTTTGAATTTATTTTCAAAAATTTCTTGAAAAGATGAAAAATTGTCATTTTGAAAATTTTATTCAAAAATGTAAAATTTCCAAAAAAATTTTCAAAAATTAATAAATTTCAAAAAGATTTTAATTTTTTGATAGATTCTCAGAAAATTTTTTTGAATTTATTTTCAAAAAATTCTTGAAAAGATGAAAAATTGTCATTTTGACAATTTTATCCAAAAAGGTAAAATTTTCAAAATATTTTTCAGAAATTAATATATTTTCAAAATTTTTTTATTTTTTGCTAGATTCTCGGAAAAATTTTTGAATTTATTTTCGAAATATTCTCAGAATTTTTTAAAATTGAAAAAATTGTCAATTTCAAAATTTCACCAAAAAAAAATCTATTATCAAAAAATTTCTCAAAAAGTGGAAAATTCTCAAAAAATTTCCTGACTATATTCTGACAAAAATTCTAAATATGCAACAAGGGATTTTTTCCAAAATATCAACATTCCCAAAAATTTTCTCAAAAATTGTTCTGATTTCTCAAAATTATTTTCAAAATGTTGCCATTTCACATAATTTTCTCACAATTATTATATTTTTCAAAATTTCTTCAGAAACCAGCACATTCCGATAAATATTTTTCAATTTCTTCCGAAATTAATTCTCACGAGAAAATTTTATATTTTCAGAAATTTTTCGGGAATTTTTTCATATTTTCGCGAACTCCCGAAAAATCAACACTTTTTCACTAAATTTCCATTTTTTTATCCCTCCCCAGAAATATTTCGGTCTTTTTTTTGTATTTCTCCCTTCTCATAGTCCGGGTAGGAGAGGAGAGCAGCTGCAGGTTTTCGAATGAGCTCTCACTCTCGCCATGATTCATAACTCATAAGACTTTGCCCCCCCCCCCCCCTCCCATAATGTCGCTTAGATATTTTATAATTTACAACTAGGAACAGGATTTAAAGGCATTAAAAAATATAGCATAACCCCTTATTAGGCGAACTTTCTCTGTGCTAGAGGAATACCAAAAAATTATTTATGATTATTTTAATCATATAAACGGTGCTATGTCGAAATCTGAATAGTACAAATGTGGGCGTTATCTGAATAGTGCAAATATAATTTTTTTCGGCTTATAATAAATCAGAAACCGTTTTTATACCATACAAACCTTATACTAATTTGTAGATCTCATCGAGACGCATCGAATGGTTTATAAGGGGAGTACGACCCTTCACTTTTTCGGTTTTTATTAGTTTATCATATTGTAACTTTGCAAACAATAAAGTTCGGGCTATAATTTTGGTACCATTGTACTCAGATCAACGAGTGGAGTCGAATGGTAATGGTATATAGCATGACCCCTTGGGCGAACTTTCTCCGTGCTAAAGGGCGCCCAATTTTTTTTATAATACATTGAAACTTTAATAAATGTTTATAAATTTGAAGAAATCAAAGGCCTTAAAATACTCGTGATCGCTCCAAATCGGTTCGGAAGCCATTTTGCCTTATTTAAAGCAATTGTACGGACTCTGCTTACACAAGAATGGATACATAAAATTGTGAAAATTCTCTTCTGAAATTTTTTTTTGATTTAAATTATTTTTTTTATTTTCAGAAACTTTTTATCCCAGAAGTAACCAGTAAGGATCGGAAACCAACGGATCTGACCACTGGCGGCAAATTGGTTGTGGAATATTTCAATCCGAATGAAAGGGCCGGAAACGAACCGAAAACTCCTATAATGTCAAACTACTGGGCATCACGAGATTATCAGAATGCTATATACTATTTATCTGGTTCTAAAACGGATTTATTTTTGGGTAAATAAAATAAAAATTTTTGGTTTGGAAATTTCATTGGTACATACTAGCATCGATCCAAAAATTTCAACGGTGGAGGAATTAATTTAATTATGATTTTTTAACTATATCCCGATTTATGCGAGTTTTAATATATATATAAGCTTAAAGGGGAATATAATAAAAAATTTAAAAAATTTCAGATTTGGCAGAGCAAAGAGAAAAAATAGAAGAATTGAAAGCTGAAAATTTTGACATTGGCATTGCAGAACTATGGGATCACGGAGCATTTCCAATTCTTTGGTTGCTGGGCATTAAAAATATTTTTGCAACTCAAAATATGCCACTCCTCGAATCAATTCATTATGAATTTTTGGGCTATTTAGACAAAATTAAAAAACAGGGTGACATACCAGGTAAGTGACACTATCATCATTCCACAATGAAGAAATGGGTAATCGTGCAATCAATTTTTAAAATTGATCGAAATTTACGGGTTCGATTTCTGAATTGAAAAAAGGCCATGCAAATATGGAAGTTTGCGGCTTATAATAAATCAGAAACCATTTTTAGATCCTACAAACCTTATAGTAAAGCAGCCCAGCCAGCGGAAAAATACTGGACGGGTTGGAGTCTTGATCCAAGCTAAGGCCAAAGCTTGAGAACTACCGATCGTGCTACGCGCCATAAGGAAGATTTTGCTTTCCTTGCTTTATCCGCTGGTTATCTCTCGCTTACATTTTAACAACATTTTGTAGATCTCATCAAAACGAATCGATTGATATAAAATTTGTCAGGTTAAATCGATGGGTGGCATTTGACTAAACAGCAGGTCCATTTGACTATATCTTTATAATGTACTATTTCTCAGCTCGATACCCATCCTCTCAGCCTTTATCTCTAACCCTTACCCTTATTTAGACAAATTGAACCTCCACCGTTAAATCAAAATTGGAGGTTTTTAAACAGTTCAAACCATTTGGTTTTAAACTGTTTAATTTTAGCCCAAATCATAATAAATTATAAACCAATCGATTCATCTTAATGAGATCTGCAAAATGTATAAGGTTTTTAGGGCCTAAAACCAGTTTCTAATTCATTATAAATTGAAAACTTCCACATTTGCACCATTCATGAAACGACATAGCACGTGATCGAAAATTCTTTCTCACTAAAATTATGAAAATATTTGTGCCTGATTCAAATTATTAATAAAATAATATGGTGAATTGTTTTGCCATAAATTAAATTAATTTTATTGATGGATTTATTTATATTTTCATATAATTGCACTCCGAATAAAAATTATTCATTTATCATTATACATATAGTGATAAATAATAATTTACAATCTAAAGGGGAACACTTGATTTTTCGAAAAATTTGTTTTTTTTCTATAAAAAAGCTTTTTTCCGCACATTAATTTTGATAAATATAATGAATAATTTATCGATTATTTTAAAATTTTAAAAATGCTAGATGCCCCATAAAATTCATATCATTTTCCTATATTTAGAAGAAAAATATTTATAAATAAAAATAAAAATAATTTCAGAATTGTGGACCACTAAATTTGATGATCATAAAGTTGAAAATTCACCGGATTTTTCCAACAATTTACAACAAAAAGTTTCTATACTAAATAAACGTTATAATGAACTTTTGGTAATAAAAAATTTTCAAATAAATCAATCACATTGTTTCGTTAAAGATGCAACCATTTGGTAAAATTGTAAAAGAAACATATGGCATAAAGAAAGTGCCAAGTTTTGAGGACTTGTTTAACGGCATCAGGAATATCTTTTTGAACACTCAACCATTTTTTGACTTCCCAATGCCACCTGGCTATCCATCAAAAATTGTGCATATTGGTGGCATTCAATTGCCAATTTCAGCAGAAAATGAAAAAAATTCCCTCGATGAGATGGTGAGAAATGAGAATTGGGTTAAAAATTCATTTACGAATTATGGTCTCAAAAATTTTTTTTTAATTTTTTCAACAAACTTTTTTCTGTGCGTTTTTTAGGGCATAGGATTTTAGGGCGTTCAATATTTTTTTGTGGAACAATAGGCTCATTCGATAGAGCTCGCCGACGACACTTAGCGGTGAGAGTGAGAGAATAGCGAATCTACAATTGGTTTCGTTTAAAAATTAAAATAGCTACGACCATATTAGTATACATTTAAGCTTTGGTTGGGTTAGGGTCAGGACGGGTTTTTGAATTGCTGTATTTCAACCGCTCGGGAATTTTCGGACTTCCCCTTCCCCTTTTTTGAAAATATATTTTTTCGAGACCCAATTTTTCAAGGCATATTGGAAAATTTAAATATTTAATTTAATTAGTAAAATTCATTTCTTATTTTAAAAAGGAAATGCGAGCAATTGAGAGGTCCAGAGGACGGAAAGGATTGATCCTGATCAGTTTTGGCACAGTGGTGTCAATGAAGGACATTCCGGAAACAATATTTGACTATTTTTTGCAAGCTTTCGAAATGCACAATGATTATGAATTCTTATTGAAATATGAGAGTGAAGATAAGTCACATTTAGAAATGCTTCAAAAATACGACAATGTTCATTTGAAAAAATGGCTGAATCAATTTGAAATTTTGGGTAATATTATTAGTAATTATTTAAAATGATGACTAGTTTAGGGGAATGCTTTTTGTAAAAATGTGTGGCTCAAAATTAAGATTAATAAGAAAAATTTTGAAATTTCATATCAAATATTCTTATTAAAATTACTTGGGTGTAACATTGCTACAATTTTTGTCGCTTTCTACAATTTTCTCTTTCTCTCGTGAAATTTTAGCACAATCATCAATTAAAAAAAATAAAACGCTAATTCAAAAAAAAAAAATTAATAAACCAATTCCTATTTAATTGCAAATTACCGTAGATAAGTGAGCAAATTATTGATTGCTTTTCTGCGTCTCTGATTTTTTGAAAACAACAAAAATTTCAACAATATTAAACCCTATTTATCTTAGGATTTTTTCATTGAAAAATTATAAATTTTTAATTTAAATTTATCATCTTCTAAATTTTTGAATTTTTTACCTTATTTCTTTAATAGAATAATTAGCTTTTATAATTTAATATATCTGATTTGATCCTTTAGCCAATTTTTTGATCTTGCCATATTTTATTATCGTATAGCCTTGATCTATTTGGTTCAATTTATTCACTAGCAAAGTGGTCGATTACATTGACAAAAAAATTTCAATTTCAATTCAATTTGATCAATTATAACCCAAGATGGCCAATTGGAAATTTTGATTTTTTAAACCGGTTTAATTAGATAAGACTGAGTTTAGTTTATGGCCCGACATGGCTTCCTCAATAAGGGATTGACAAGCATTGGGACTAGAGCCAAAAATTATTTCTCTAATTAGCCTAGGAACTGAGATTTGTCCATTGATCACAACTTTACAATCATTGCCACTAAATGATTTTAATCATCAATACGGCTAAAGGATAAAATGTCGGCTACGGTATAATTAAAATGTTCAAACTCTTAAAATAATTGCAAATAATCAAAATAAAAATTCACAGGAAATGCTCAAACCAAATTATTCGTCTCTCAGTGTGGCATCAATAGCGTCATTGAATCCGTCCATCATGCAGTTCCAATATTGTGCATTCCTATCATTGCCGACCAATTTTATATTAGTGAGGCACTGGCCAAGCAGAAGGCGGCTGTCGTTGTCGACAAGGATGATATGAGCAATTTTGCTGCCAAAATTGGCTTGGCACTAGAAGACAGGTAAATGCACATTATTTTTGAATGAAGAAAATTTTAGGACAAAGCTACGGAATTTGGTTCCAGACGAAATTTTTTTTAACAATTTTACATTTTAATACAAAAAAAATATCGAAAATATTTTATAAAAATTTAAGAATTTACAAAAAAAAATGAATTTGATTTTTTCAGATATAAACAACAAATTCAACATTTGAAAATGAAGATGAATGCAATTCGACCAGCCGAAAAATTTTTGGAGAAAATAAGAGAATTATTTTAAAAAAGTATCTTTGCTGTGTGGAAACGTAAACGAACATTATACAAATGAGCATTTTTCATAATTCTCTTTCAAAAACATTTCATTTCTTCGGCCTTCCAGCTTTCTTCATTTATTTTTATTCTCAAAATTTCCTATTCCATTCTTGCAGTTGAATTTTCTCCATTTCATTTCCAAATTGATGGTTCATATTTTACCATTTTATTTGTTTTTTTTTTTGAAATGCTTTCACATATAAAACTTTGGTAATTAAACCACACAAATCCGCAGAAAATAACAAATATACTGATGCAAACTTGGTATTATAGGATAGAGCTCGGAATAAATGAATAAGAATTTTTAATAAGCAAAATTTACAGAGTCGTCGAAAAAGTGAATAAAAGTCAAGAAAATTGGGAATAGGATGGAATGAAGTTTGGACTAACCTTCAAAAAGGCATGGGATTTGCATTTTTGATGTATAATTTGATCATCCGTATAAGAAATAATTTTGTCGCATTTCGAGTGGATTCAGGATTTGAATAATTTTTTTTATTTCTGCATTAATTAGAGAGAGTTCTGGTTGGGGGCCAACCATCATAGCTATCGTCAATTATATTGCATTGTTGGGAATGTATTATCATAAATTTTGGAAGAAATTATTAGGTCAATGAAGTTTAAAATTTGCGCAACTATTACCAAATTTACAATATAATTTGAATTTATTAAATTCAATTTAATTTTTTTTGTAAATTGTCGCAGACAAAATTTGAATAATTTTGACATTGTGAGATCTATTCTCTGCCTTATCCTTAACAATTAATCTAAAA
This sequence comes from Pratylenchus scribneri, assembly GCA_030063045.1. Classification (NCBI taxonomy): domain Eukaryota; kingdom Metazoa; phylum Nematoda; class Chromadorea; order Rhabditida; family Pratylenchidae; genus Pratylenchus; species Pratylenchus scribneri. The sequence goes on from JAQSEB010000163.1 coordinate 39,008, forward strand.
AATAGCAAAGAGAAATATAAATTTCAAAGCAATCCAATAGACTTTTTTACCACTTTCTCGAATCCTATTTTGCGGTATTGATATGAATATGATATACATGAATTCGTACAGTATAATATTCTTGAAAATCCTCCAGCATTTTAATTTGTCATTCATCAGTCTATTTTTCTTTTTTTTTCCATTTTACATTCAGACATGATGATCTTTTATCAAAATTGGCTGACTATTTCGGCAAAAATGCTTGCTTTTCCGGTCAGCCGTAACCGTAACTGTATTCGCTACCAATCACGGCAAAATGGGTCCTTTTCTGATCAGCCGTAACCGAAACTGTATTCGCTACCAATCACGGCAAAATGGGTCCTTTTCTGATCAGCCGTAACCGAAACTGTATTCGCTACCAATCACGGCAAAATGGGTCCTTTTCTGATCAGCCGTAACCGAAACTGTATTCGCTACCAATCACGGCAAAATGGGTCCTTTTCTGATCAGCCGTAACCGAAACTGTATTCGCTACCAATCACGGCAAAATGGGTCCTTTTCTGATCAGCCGAAACCGTAACTGTATTCGCTGCCTCTACCAGAAAAAAGGGGTGTATGTGCATAACAAAGGCTTTAAAAAACAGATCAATTAGCTATTCACAACAATTATTCCAATCTCTCAACCCATTCAATGCTAAATATAATTTTCCCTCCTTTCGTTATTTCAAAAAGGAAAATTCTCCCATTTAATTCCTAAATTTGCCCACTTTATCAAATCAAATAAATTAAATAAAAATGAATATCAATTTGGGGAAATAAATAATTAAAAATGCCGAAAAGAATGTTTAAAATGAAAAGTATCAAAAATGACGTTCTAATTGTTTATACAAGAATCCCATTTCTTATGTCCAATTGATAGATCTCGTCACTTCGCATTTGCCGAATTTTGACCAAAAATGAAAGATGTTATACCGTTTAAATAATTCATTTTTTCGTTTTCGGTACAAAACTACATTAACATTTGTTAAACCCAAACCAAATCATTATCAAACGATGTTTCTCGTCGAAGTCGTATCCAATTAGGATTTAGGAATCTTAGGGAATTTATAAACCGATATAAACTTTTAAAGTTTTTTTCGGTATTTTAAACATTCTTTTGGGCATTTTCATTATTCTTTAGAGCAAATAAATTAATTCTGAAACAAAAATTGCTAAGTTAATGTTCTCATTAATGATTAAATTGACAAAACTTTAGGTCTATAATGGATTATAATTGATCGATATGGCTAATTAGGCCCGAAACTATCTTAACAATACATCTCATAAATGAAACATTCATTTGAATTATTCGAAGCAAAATTAAAATTTATAATGAGGCAAAATTATAGGAAAATTCTATCCCTAAATAATATAGATTGGCAAAATACTTATTAGGTCGTAAACATGGCAATACGACACAATTGGGGTAGAAACGGTATAATATCGTAGGTCTTAAAGCAGCAGAACCAATTTATATGTCATTTTAATGGGCATAAAATTAGCTAAAAAATAATATCATATACATTGATCAATGTTGAATATTCACTGAATTATGGCTAAAAAACCTAAAAAAACCATTTTAAATAAATCAACGGTTTTTTGACCATAATTTTTTCAATATTCAATATTGGCTAAAATACTTTTGATATAATAATATATAATTTTAAGCCCAAAAAATGCTATAAACAATTCCACAATAGTTTTACCACTTCAGCATCAGCATAATAAAATTTCTTCTGCAAGTGGCGTGTCCGTAAGTGTCGTAACACCATGGAAGACATGGTTAGGATTTTCTCGAATGAGGAATCTCGAGTCTGTTTTCTGAATTTACCCCAACAAAACACAAACCGTTCTATCACTAATAAATATACATATATTTATAATTAAAAGTGCAAAAATAATATCAATTTTTAGATCCATATTCCATATTCAATCAAAATGCAAGTGAAAATGTTGATCGCCTCTATTTTAATCTGCTACTTTTTATGTGCTGTTCATTCTGTTAATTTTCGTAAAGAAAAAAATTTAATATTTTTCTTTATAATTTTATCTGATTTTTCAGGTTGGGTCGAGGTTAATGAAAATGGGAGAAATTTTCCAGAAAAACCATCAAAGCCTTGTTTGTTTTTTATTTTATTATTTAAAATATATAGAATATATTCATTCATTTGATATAAAATTTTGAAATACATAGCTCTAAATATCTTCAAAATCGGCAAAAGCGAAATATCAAATTTCAGTAAAATTAATTAAAATTAAAAAAAATATCGTTTCAAATTGCGTTTAAATATTCAAAAAAATCTATAAAATTTGAGAAAAAATAAAAAAAAAGTGTAGAAAAATAATTTGAAGATCGAAAATTTCCAGAAAGTTTCAGAAAAAAAATTAGGATGTAAAAATTCAAAAATTGAAATTCATTATAAAAAATATTCTAATAATATTGAAATTCATTTCTTTTTTTATTCCGAAAAATAGGCAAAGGTTTATGCCGGAATTGTGCTGATGAGACTCAGTGCAATGAACTGAATGAAAATTTGCGGTCCTCTGAAGAGAAATGTGTATGGAATGCGGCGGGATGCAAGAGATTATTGAAAGAGTACGATTTCGTGCACTAAGAAAAAGGGCAATTCCTCGCAAGGCTGATGGAAAAATGGTTGTTGAAAAATTTAAGAATGAAGAAATCACTATTTTTATTTATAAATTTGAAATTTTTTTTTTAAATTGTGATTTTTAAATATTTGAATGTTAAACAAGTATTTTTTTGTGGCTATTAGGAGAATTTATAGAGGAGGGCTTCAAAATTTTGCAGGTCTATTTTTGAGTAACTCTTGAAAATCGACCAATGACCAAATATAAAAGAGGAATTCAAATAAATCTAATATACTAATCCGCAATAAATGCAGCTTTGAAATTTTTTCCTTTGGCGTTTTGTATTATGAATAAAATCCAAAAATAAATGAAATAGTTAAGGAATAAAGAAAAGAGCTTTTAAACACAAAATATAAAGAAATAAAGAAAAATAAATATTTTAGAATGAAAGCAATATATTAACTTGAGAAAATTTTTTAATTATTTTAATGAAATAGTCGAGAATTATTAAAAAAATGCAAATATTTGCCAAATTTTGTAAATAATTCTAAAATGCTAAAAAAAGATTGAGATAATTAATTAATTTGAACCAATCGGAGCGGCCGGGAGCCGCGCAGCGGCGACCTGGGCGCTCCTTTAAGCAATTAAATTATTGGAATGATGAAAAGTAAATCCGGGAATAGGTTAAAATAGTTTGAATCAAGTGGTAGAGGGTGTTGCGGAATGGCAAAAAGTGCGATTGACCAAGGATTGCGCAGCGTCAAAAATGGAAGTGATCGAGGAGAACGAATTGAACGAAATGCTGATTGAGAGAAATAAAAAAGAATAAAATGAAGAAAAAATGCCCAAAAATTTAAGTTGAAGAAAATATGTTAATTTTCCAATTAAATTTTTCATTTCCTTTTTTTTGCCATTTGCTTCCAATCAATTGATTCTTTATGCTTTTTCTCACAAGATTGTTATCAGCAAATATCCGCCTCTTTCATCCTCTTTCCTATCCCTATGATGATGATTTTTTTCATTCTTGTCAAATCAAACAAAAAACCAAACAAATGAATTAATAAAGAAGTGTGAAAATTAAAGTGTGAATTTTCAACTCCATATACCATCTGCCAAAGTCAAATAAGTAGCCGAAGGCGAAAAAACTGAATTTGGAAACATCAACATCATCAATTTTGTGGCAAATTGGAAAAGCCGCAAAAACAACAAACATTGTCAATTCCCACCCAACTCGGACCATCCAGGAGAACCTTGCACGCACAAAAGCATTCATCAAATTTCTTTAAGTGGCGACCCTTGCAACCTGGAAGGTTTGAATTTTTAAAAGTGGGAAGTTGAATAAATTGAAGATAGGTAAATAAATTTTGGTAAAATAAAGTATAAAGAAAGAAACAGGAAATGGCGGAAAATAAGCAGCCAGCAGAACTAATTAGGCAAAAATCGTCATATGAGTGCGAGATAATGAAGTATTGGAAGTTGCTGGAATTAATTATAGAAGAAAATGTGCCGGAAATGGTAGGGGCAACGGCAACTCCAAATCAGCTTCGTCGCTTATATTATAGGGTTAAGAGGAAATATGAAGAATTTGATATTATTTTAGGAAAAATTGTTAAAGAAATAGGAAAAGGACATGAGTTTTTTGCAAGTTTAGCCGCAGCAAATAAAAAACAAAAAGAAAATAGTTTTGAGAAATTTTTGAGAGAATTTAATCTGGGAGATAGGATACAAATGGCAAAATTAGCACAGAATAGGTGGAAATTGTTGCTAATATTTTTAGCGGATAGATTAAACATTGACATTGGATCATCTTATTCAGATAGCGCGGGTGTGAATAATATTATGAGGATTACAGTTTGGGCAAATTCCGTCGAAAGAGAAAATGAATTAGGATCTGTTGAATATTTATCAGAATTTGAGAATGAAAATGAAGAAAATAGGGAAATTTCAGACAAAGATTGTCAAAAGGAGAAGAGTGAAATTGAATTTTTAGAATTAATAAGAAACATGAAAGATGAACTAAAGGAATCCATTGCTTTTGATCAAAAAATTTTGGCCATGTTTGAGGAAAATCCAGTCAAAATTTCGCATAAAATAGAAGGACATTCGAAGGCGTCTCCTGACTTATTCAAAATGGATAGTTTGGTTGAAAATTACGAAGAAAGGATCCTTAAATTCGAGATTGTGCTTGATGCTTTGGGAGATATAAATAATGCTGAAATAAATGAAAATTTGAATTTGTTAGAATCGTGCCTTTTTAACCTAGATTCGGGAATTAAAATATGTAACTATGATTTAGGTTTTGATGAAGATTTCGCGATTGAAAATTCACGCGATGATTTAATTCGGAATGAGCAAGGAAACTTTCAATTATTGGATTTAGGGAATACCATGAAGAAAAATGATAAGGTAGTACAAAAGGAAAATCAACAGTTTCAACCCGTCAAATTTAGTCCAGAACCAGAACCAGCAGAAGAAATATCTAATTTAGGGAATAAAATACTATCAGAAGGCGCTATTAAAAGAATCGATAAAAGGTTTAAAATTTGTGGATTTCCACTTGGAGGAAATTCAAAAAATAAAACTGTTTTAAAAAACAATATTGGTTTTGAGCAAACGAATAAAGGTCAAAAAGAACCAAAAATAATTTCAGAAAATGGGTCAGATATTCGTTCATATAAAAGAAGACGAAAACAAGGAAATCAATTAGGGAAAAATAATTATAAAATAGAAATTGGTCAACAAAAGCAACAAATTTATGGTAAGCAGCGTAGGCAAAATAATAATAATTATCTACAAAAATTTGCTTGCAACAAAGCAAACTATCAGCCACCTATTCGCTATTACAATTGCCAATTTATTGACAGGAAAAAACAAGAATTTGTAACAAATAGGAGGGAAAACCAAAATAATAAATTTAGGCAAATTCACAATGAGTTTAGGAAAAGTAAAAAATTTGAAATTGTGAACAAATTTAGTAGGGAATTCAGATCACGGCCAAGAATTGAAAACCCAAATCAAGCGGGTTATGTGAACAAAGAATATTTAATTATTAGGCGAGAATCAATTTGCCAAAAAAGCCATCTGACACTTGATAAGAAAAATTTGGAAAATTTAGGAAAAAACATTGTTGAAAACGGAGAATTAGGAATCGATGAAAAGAAGGAAAAATTCGAATTTGAATTAGGGAATATTAATGCCAATTTGGAAGCTGGAATTGTTCATACAAAGACTAATCCGAAAAGACAAAATAGGGATACATCAATTATGAATAATTTAACTGACACTGAAATTTTTGAGATTATGAAAAATGCATTAATTATAGGATTAGGTATTTTGAATATGTATCAATGGAATAATAGGTTGATGAAGAAAAGAAAGATTAGGGAAGAAAACAACAAAACTTTTTCAAGGGGGAGTGTTGCGGAATGGCAAAAAGTGCGATTGACCAAGGATTGCGCAGCGTCAAAAATGGAAGTGATCGAGGAGAACGAATTGAACGAAATGCTGATTGAGAGAAATAAAAAAGAATAAAATGAAGAAAAAATGCCCAAAAATTTAAGTTGAAGAAAATATGTTAATTTTCCAATTAAATTTTTCATTTCCTTTTTTTTGCCATTTGCTTCCAATCAATTGATTCTTTATGCTTTTTCTCACAAGATTGTTATCAGCAAATATCCGCCTCTTTCATCCTCTTTCCTATCCCTATGATGATGATTTTTTCATTCTTGTCAAATCAAACAAAAAACCAAACAAATGAATTAATAAAGAAGTGTGAAAATTAAAGTGTGAATTTTCAACTCCATATACCATCTGCCAAAGTCAAATAAGTAGCCGAAGGCGAAAAAACTGAATTTGGAAACATCAACATCATCAATTTTGTGGCAAATTGGAAAAGCCGCAAAAACATCAAAAATTATCAATTCCCACCCAACTCGGACCATCCAGGAGAACCTTGCACGCACAAAAGCATTCATCAAAATTCTTTAGAGGGATTCACTAATTAAATTAGATAATACTTAATTAATATTTATAGAGATTTGATATAAAAAGCCGAAAATTAATATATAAATGAGGAAATGAGTTAGAAATGCCATGAATGAGTTCATGAATGAAGTATAAGCACCGGAAATAATCGATAATGATTGGTAAAAAATTGAGAATAGCCGAGAATGAAAATTAAAAAACAAGGATTATCTAGAATGAAAGACAAAATCTGGGGAATAGTCGAGAATGAAGGTTAAAAAGCTGAGAGTGGTCGAGAATGAAGGGTAAAAAGTTGTGAATGGTCGAGAATGAAGGTTAAAAAGCTGGGAATGGTCGAGAATGAAGGGTAAAAAGTTGTGAATGGTTGAGAATGAAGGGTAAAAAGCTGGGAATTGTCGAGAATGAAAGGTATAAAGCCGGGAATAGTCGAGAATGAAGGGGAAAAAGCTGAGAGTGGTCGAGAATGAAGGATTTAAAGTGGGGAATGGTCGAGAATGAAGCATAAAAAGCCGGGAATGGTCGAAAATAAAAGGAAGAATGCCGGGAATGGTCGAGAATAAAGGGTAGAATGCCGGGAATGATCGAGAATAAAAGGAAGAATGTCGGGAATGATCGAGAATAAAAGGAAGAATGCCGGGAATGATCGAGAATAAAAGGAAGAATGTCGGGAATGATCGAGAATAAAGGGTAGAATGCCGGGAATGGTCGAGAATAAAAGGAAGAATGCCGGGAATGGTCGAGAATAAAAGGAAGAATGCCGGGAATGATCGAGAATAAAAGGAAGAATGTCGGGAATGATCGAGAATAAAGGGTAGAATGCCGGGAATGGTCGAGAATAAAAGGAAGAATGTCGGGAATGATCGAGAATAAAGGGTAGAATGCCGGGAATGGTCGAGAATAAAAGGAAGAATGCCGGGAATGGTCGAGAATAAAAGGTATAAAGCTAGAAAGAAGATTAAAAGATATGTATCGGAGGATGAAAGAGTTGATTAGAATGATGAAATGAGATGAATGGGAGGATGAAATGAGAAGATTTGAGGATTAGAAAGGATGAATAGGAAAGATTTCTACGAGCGTCGGGATGCCGCGAAGCGGCATCCCGACGCTCGTTATATACAAAATCGAGGCGTCTTGATATGTTGGGGACAAGTATATGTACATTAAAAAGTTATTAAGCCTTTAAAAAATATTTTTAAGCAAATTTAAAACTAAAATTTTTGAAATTTTATTATTAAATGTATGACTGGTATCATAATGATAATGATCAAATTCGTCCATTTGGTTAGCAGTATCTCATAAAAAATTGGTACTTTCACATTAGTCATTAGCTATCTTATTGTCTTCTATAATTTCCCCCCCCCCCCCCCCCCCCACCTCAATGCAAGTATTTTCACCAAGATTACCCATTGGTCCAACCTTTGTATTTTTTGGTAAAAGTCGGCATTAACTTACCAAAATGGGAAGATATGACAAAATTGATGTCAGATTCGTATTTTACCTACCTCGGAAACATTAAAAATGTCTGTAAAATTAGTGAAAAAGAAATCTTGATAAAAACATAAAGTTCACAAAATGTAATCATAAATTATGTGTATTTATGTAAATTTAATTTCAAAAAGGTCAATTGCCTATCAAATTCTGCGGGAAAATTTCCCATCCACTCTTAAAAAAATTGAATGAACATTGAAAAGCAAATGTCAATGAGGATTAAAAATGAATAGCTTTAAATGATAATTTCTTAAGAGAGAATAAAAATTGCCTCAAGGTAAATGGATGGAATTTTTATAATTGTAATTTGCCCAACGACAAATAGTGGAATAATTAAAAATATGGATGGAATTTATATAAAAAATTGCCCGTTGGTCAATGGAAATTCAAATTAATATTATACAAAAAAATGACCCCCGTTTAAGTACCCAAATGCCGATGCCTTCATTGCGACCTTTGTCATTCTCATTCTTAATTCTAATACTGCCAGAAGTTTGAATCTCTGTCAAAGAAAAAGATAAAAATTTACTTGTCAAAAATAAGTCAAAATTACTTATTAAATATTTTCGAAATATTTTTGAATATTTTCCCCAATGCATTTCATAGTTCAATGAGTCTTCTTTAATTTTCTAAATAAGTAAAAAATATGTTAATAAATTTATTTCCACAGATTTGAAATTTTATTTCTTATTAGCTAACCGTGAAATCCATTTCCCATTGCTGAATTTATGTATTTAATATGAATAATTTAATGTTTCTTCATTTCAGAAAAAAATTTTTTAATTTGTGTTTTTTCAGCAAAAAATATGAATCCAACATCGGGAGAAAATTTTGAAGACCATGTTGTACCAGCGGCAAACAATCCAGGAAATTGCTACTTCTGTAAACTTGGAGCCTTTTTTCGAAATGTAAGCAATTATATGGCGTTTTTAAATTTTTAATACTATTTATTTGCAGCTAAGCATTTCTCTGCCCAATCTTGTGCTTATAAATTTTGGCATTTTTGGATTGGCTATCGCTATACGGATAATAAATTACAGCAACATGGACATTTGCGGGTTCGCCGTCAACACTTGGATGAATGTGAGTGTTTTGATTATAAATGTAGAAGGAAAAAGCTCTAATATAAAGGAAGGAGAATTGAGCAAACTGCTTGACATCATCATGGGTAACAAGTTTTTGATCGGATGGACTCTGGTTCCAACAATTGTCTCATATTTCCAAATAATTGGATCGAATGTTGAAAGCAAAAAAATTAGCACAGAGGGTGCCTTCATAATTACCTGTCTGGCCATTGCTTGCATTTTTTTCTGCTGGGATTTGATGCCAACATTCCTCATATTTGTGGCCACAATTGGATGCATATCAATCATTGGAGGCAAATTTGATGAAAAAAATCCTCTCATCATTATTTGTTTGGCCATTGCCGCCATCTCTATAATTGTTGGCAGTAAGGTAAATAAACAAAATATTTGTGAAAAAAATACTTTAAATGTTTTGTAATACAAATTGTTTTGAAAAGAAAAATATAAAAAATTTTACTGTAAAATAAAATGTATTTTGTAAAAAAATTTTTTGAAGAGAAACAAAATGTTTATTTGTACTTTAACTTTTTAAATTTTTTCTAATTTATAAAGCATTCTATAAATTTCATTTAGCTCTCTTTAATTTATTAAATTCAGTAAAAATGCACTATTTTTAAGCAATAAAAACCTTGTACATTAAATCGGATATATTCTCAACAAAAAGTTGAATAAAGAAAAAGCAAAATAAAAAAAAGTATCAAAAATTAGTCTAAATTAAAAAATGAATATTCTTTTTTGAAGACTATGGCCATCATTATTGCTATGCCCGTCATCATCGTCAGCAGTCTGATAAATGCCATGCTTTTGATCAAAATTTGCAACCAAATTAAAGAGGATCGCAAAAATGCGAAATGATATGATTGTGAATTGGGTTGGGAATTTGATTGAAGCGAAATTAGATACGATGATTTGATTTGTTTAAATCTTATCATAACGTGTTATTGTTCCGATAATTTTCCATCTCTCATCAACCACTCAACATTCAACTATTTATTGGTTAAAATTTTCAATTTCTTTCAATTTTTTTATTTTTATTTTGTTTTGCCTGAATTTATTTATACCTGCTGCTCTGCTGTTCACTCAAATTTTTACAATTATTTCGCATATTTACTTTAAATTATTTTGTTAATCTTTACTGAAATCTTTTTCAATTTTTCATTTATTCTGTTATCAAATAAAATGTTTAAATTCAGAATTTCAATATTTTTTATTTTCCATTAATCATATATTCGAGCAGAAAGGTAAATTCAAAAAAAATTTCGTTTAATAAATTAGGTGGGTCTCGGTTCTCAGAATGGTTGAATATTTTTGTATTTTGCCATAATTTCATGGAAATGTGCAATATAAAATATTTTTAAAGTTGAATTTGATGAATTCCAACAGTTCAAACATTTTTGGCATTTTTTATGAGAATTTCGATTAACTATTTTTATAAAAATTTTAAAAACGTCCCAAAAGGACCAAAAAATCAAAAATGTTATTTAATGTAAATTATTTTTTTCCAATAAAATATTAAAAAAGTAGACATCAGGCATTTTTCTAAAAATAAATATGAGAAAATAAAAAATAATAATATCATTTTTTTTTAAATTTTTTTATTCAATTAAAGCAAATTTTTAGTTTTTACATTCAACTGAACAGATAAATATTATATGTCCTTAGAAAATACTATTATTCAGATTGTGGAATCATAAATTTAAAATTATTTCATTCAGCAATTTGTCAATCATTCATCAAATTTTACTCCAATTATCTAACTTTAATTTATTGTCCGGAAAAAATATAAATAAATTTTAGGATATGATTGATTTTGTTTCCATTTTACCATTTTTATAGGAAGACGGAGAAAATCATGATTTGGTCACTGGGCATGGGCATAAAAATAATCGGTGAATAGCGTTAGGCAATTTTCCTCATTCACTCTTAAGATTTGGATAGCTATTGTATTTTATAAATGCAAATTGCAAATGAGAATTAAAAATTTTCCCAGAGACAGAATAGCTAATTTGCTATAGGGAAATTTTTGTTATTTTAAAGCAATTTGACCATATCATAAATGACAATGAAATTTGATTAATTACTCTTTGAATTATTAATTTCTCAGTCAGAGCTAATTAAAAATTTGCTTCATTGAAAAATGGAAAAAAATTTTTATAATAATGCAATTTGCCCAAATAATATATGCCAATGGTGGAATATTTGCCTATGGTCAATGGAAATTCAAATTACTATTGCATAAAAAAAAAGACTATTGCCCCAAACTCAATTACCTAAATGCCGTTGAACCTCTTCATTTAAAATTCTCATTTTTATTCCTTCTTTCAATTCAGCAAAAGACCGATTCACTCTCTCAAAAAAATTTACTGTTTAAAAAAATCAAAATTATTCATTTATTATTTTTGCAATATTTTTGGATTATTTGCAATTCACTTTCATATTTATGAATCTTTTTAATTTCTAATAAATAAATAAAAAAAAATAAAATATGTCCAGAGTCTAGATTCCAAACAGGAAAAATTTTTTTTTCTGAATTTTTAAGATAGAACCAAAATAATATTTTTGATATTGTATTCCCGCATCCATCCACCAATTTTGAATTTGTTTAATATGAATAAATTTTAGATTAAAATTTGTACTTAATATTAATATTTAAAAACAACTAAAATGGATCCATCAGAAGGTCAATTTGAAGTCGCCGGTGCACCAGTGCCAGTCAATTCTGGAAATTGTTTCTTCTGCAATGTCGGAGCCCGAATGCGAAATGTAAACAATTTTAATGCATTTTTAATTTGAACTAATTTCCAGTTGACCATTTCCCTGTCCAATCTTCTGTTTATCATTTTTGTTATTTTTATGTTGGGCACCGCCTATTGGATGAGAAATAGTTTTTTGGGCATTGTTGAGTTGGCTTTGGCTATCACCGTGTTGGGTATGGCCTTTTGGATGAGAAATAGTTTTTTGGGCACTTTTGAGTTGGCTATCACCATTTGTATAATTGTGAGTATTTGGTCAATAAGAAGAAAATGACTAAAAATTAAAGGAAGAAAAATTGAACAAACTCCATGACACCATTATGGGCAGCAAACTTATAATTGTATGGATTTTGGTGCCAACATTCATTTCTATTTTCCAAGCAATTGGATCAAGAATTGGCTTAAAGGAATATAGCCATAGCTATGAAATCCCCTTTTTGGGCATTGCTTGTTTTTCAGTTTGTGTTGGGGAAATACAAATTAAAAATTAAAGATGTTATGGGCAATTGGCGTAATTTTACTTTAAACCATATTTAAAAAATGGACTATTCAACTTATCTCAGATTCTAGACTTCTTTCTCTCCGACATAGAGTGGTCGATTTAATTTGTGAAAATTCTATTAAAAATCGGTATGCTTGTGCTTGGCAAAGTTGTTGTTTAAAAACGTAAATTGGTTTAGATTTAAAATTTTTGGTCTGTGATAGGCCCTATTAGCACTCTAAAATTCAAATTTTATAATCTAATAGCTGAGCCTTTTCAAGTTTGTAAGAAGTGAATTGCCCAATTTTTAATCCGTGGAGAATGCGTCTTAATTTTCAATTATACAATTTGCCCGCAACCGCAACATATATAATAGTAGTCAATGATAAAGAATAATAAAGATTAAAGATAAAATCTATAAATATCGCTTCATTATAGTTGTTCTTATTCACCCTTATGTGGCTTACCTCTCCACCTGGATATGATTTTAGTCCAACAATATTCATATTTTTTGCAGCAATTGGAACGATTTCAATGATTGGAGTGAAAATTGATGAGAATAATCCTTTCTCAATTGTCTGCATGACCGGTATCATTATAGCTATCATGGTTGACATTAAGGTAAATTAATTTAATAATAAAGCCTAAAATAAAAATAAATGTAAACTTTTTCAATAAAATTAAATTATAAACAAAAACAATAATTAAAAAATCAAAAGCTCAAATATTTGGTATTAAAGAAAGTATAACATTCTTTAAAATTAAGATGGTGACCATCTTTATTGCTATACCTAATATTATCGTTAACAGCATAATAAATGCCATCTTTGCAATCAAGTTCTGCAATCTAATTACACAAAGACGTGAAAAAAATTTATTTGGAATTATTTGAATTTGGAATGGGCTATGAAGAATGGTGTTGAAGTGAATGATGCGATTTTGATAATTATAATAAGAATTTTGTTCAGCAGTAATCCATCTATATTCTAATAATATTTTTTCATAACAGCTCACTCAACAATAATAATTCAACACAATTATTCCATTGTTGAAAATAATTTTATCATTCTTTTTATTATATTCCTATCTTATTTTATATTTTGCTTGAATTTATTTATAATTACTTTTCACTGTTTTTCAATTTTCGATATTATTTATATAACTACCACTTATTCTGCTGAATAAACAATAATTTTTGTAGAAAACAATCCAAAACAAATAAAAAAAAAGATAATTAATATAAGTTTTAATTCTTTTTCTTTTTTTTTTTAATTTTTTTATCTTATATGTAAAAAGGCAATCGTCATTGGTTATTTTGGTAAAAAAATATGTTTGAAAAAATAATGGTTGAATAGCTTTGGGCATTTTTCCCATTCACTCTAAAAATTTGAATAATCAGAGTAAAGGAAAATGCCAATGAGAATCTTCTTTTTAAATGCAATTTTACTTTAAAAACTCATAAATAACAATGACATTTGAATAATTACTCTTTGAAAAAATAATTTCGCAGTAAGAGTAAGAGCCAATCAAAAATTGCCTTACGAAAAAGAAATTTGCCTAAATAAAGAGAACAATGATGGATATTCCAATTATTCAAAGAGCCTGAAAATCAAGACTACTTAAATGTTTCAAATTTAGATCATTATATTCATTCATTCAAACAATTTACATCGATTTTAACAAAAATTATTACTGCTAATGTTTTTGCCCTCCTTTCCATAATTATAATAAATATATGATCAATATCCAAGCTCCAAGGCTCTACTCCACATCCATTTCCAAACATGTATTATTATATTACAGAAAAATGAACAATTCTGATCTCAATTTTTTGTGGATTAAGAAAAATTTGTATTTTTTAAATTTTTTGGCGGAATTTATTTTGAATGGAATTTAATTATTTTAATTAAGTATTATTTTTGATCATTTTCTTCTGTACATTGCATAAATAAATTTTATTTGATATTTATCCAATAAAATTGAAGAAAATATTCAATTTATTTTTCAAATAATTTAATTTTTTCATTCAAATAATTTTTTTTGAATTTTTTTAAAACATAAAATAATTTGCAAGTATTTGCAATCATAGCGAATTAATGACTTAAAAAATTTAATGTCAATGAATTTTACCAATAACATGAATGTAAATTGTGGATGGAAAGAAGAATGGAGAATATGTAGTTATGCATTTTGTCATTTCGTTTGTCATTCTTTGTTAATTATTTATTTTCACTCGCTTCTCATCATCGCGTATATAAATAATTTAAAAATGGATTTAATAATCTAATTATTGTTTTTGAAAATTCAAATTTTAATTTAAAATCTTTAACAATTTTATTTAAATAAAGCGCAAGAGAAAAAAATTTATGGAACTCTTTTGAGGACTATTTTCACAAAAATTGCGCAGCATCAAAAATCGACCAGCAACAGCAGTCGTTGATCCATTTGATGGAATCCGAGAGAAGCTTATTTTGGTATTAAAAAGAAGAAGACGATTCATTTTTAGTTGTAAAATTCACTTTTATTAAGAAGAGTAAAATAATTTTTTGCTGTATTGTAACTAAAAATGGATGAAAATAGCAATACTTTAAAAATATGAAGATAGGAAATTTCGATACTCTATTTATGTTTTTACAAGAAATGTGAAGGAAAACGAATTATATTGGCGTCCTTTTGGTTTATACCTTTATAATCTAGGTCAGAGGTCACCGAGCATTTACAAGTATTATATTGTATAATGGTTAAAGAGGGACAGGAGTGGACAGTTTTTGGATTAAATGCAACACCAAAAAATGGACAATGGGAATTGAAATTTATTGGGGGCCAAATCAGTTAGTCTTCGTTTCTTAATTATTATTTTTTATTGCAAAATCGAATGAATTGTGAGACTCTTTTTCTCATAAAATTCGAATAACTATTGTAATTTTAAATGCCAATGAGAATTAAAATAAATTATTCTTTAAAATGATAACTCCTAGAGCCAAAAATTTGGATGGGAATTTTTATTATTTTCAAGTAAATTTGACCGCACATAAATGATACATTTTATTTTAATACTCTTCAAAAAAGAAATCTCAGAGCCCATCAAAAATTTGCCTCAATGGAAAAATGAATGAATATTTAATTGCAATTTTGCTCAAATAAACGACAATGGTGGAATTTGCCCTTGGTCAGAGTTGACTTGGACTTGGAGTGGAAATTCAAATTATTTTATACACAAAAATGAAAACATTGACCCCGTACCTATCCTATATGCCCTCTGTCTTCATCATTTTCATTTTTATTCCTTCTTTCAATTCAGCAAAAGACCGATTCTCTGCTGTCAAATCAAAAAGAAATAATAATAATTTACTGTACAAAAATAAGTCAAAGATTATTCATTATTTTTGCATATATTTGGCACATTTTAAATTCCACTTTGTTATTTGATTATGGTTTATTTCGTTTTATTAAGCAATAATTATTATATAATCAGAAATATGGAAATTTTTCTGACCATTGAAGCCTGACCTAAAATAATATCGAATAGTAATTCCCACAACCACCAACACAGACCGACCTTTTAATTATGTTTAATTTGAATAAATTTTAGATTAAAATTTGTACTTAATATTAACATTTAAAAACAACTAAAATGGATCCATCAGGAGATCAATTTGAAGTCGCCGGTGCACCAGTGCCAGTCAATTCTGGAAATTGTTTCTTCTGCAATGTCGGAGCCCGAATGCGAAATGTAAATAATTTTAATGCATTTTTAATTTGAACTAATTTCCAGTTGACCATTTCCCTGTACAATCTTCTGTTTATCATTTTTGTTATTTTTATGTTGGGCACCGCCTATTGGATGAGAAATAGTTTTTTGGGCATTGTTGAGTTGACCGTCACCATATGGATAAATGTGAGTGAATTATTTAAGAGAGGAGTAAATGACTAAATTTAAAGGAAGAAAATGTGAGCACAATGCATGACACCATTATGGGCAACAAATTCTTGATTGTCTGGATTCTGGGGCCAACATTCATTTCAATTTTTTTTTCGAGCAATTGGAGCGAGGATTGACGCCAACTCCAAATCCGAGAAATTTGATGATAGGGGTGACTTCGAAATTTGCTGTTTGTTCTTTGCTGGCTTTATGGTCTGTTCTGGGTTATAAATTAGTTGTCTAAACTACCATATCATTATAGTTGTTCTTTTTCACCTTAATGTGCCTTGCCCCTTCCCCCGAGAAACTGATGTCAACATCATTCTTATTTTTTGCCGTAATTGGAACAGTAACAATGATTGGAGGGAAATTTAATGAAAAAAATCCTGTAACAATTGTCTGTTTGATCGGTATCACTATTGCTCTTATTGTTGGCATTAAGGTAAATTAATTTAATAAGAATGCCTAATAAATTCAAATAAATTTGAAAAAAATAAAATATATAATGCCTAATAAATTCAAATAAATTTGAAAAAAATAAAATATATAATGCCTAATAAATTCAAATAAATTTGAAAAAATAAAAAAAAAAGTTGAATATCCTCTTAATTAAGATGGTGATCATCATTATTGTTATACCGCTCATCATCGTTAACAGTTTGATAAATTCCATTTATGTGATCAAGATTTGCAACCGAATTAAACTTGGAAGCAAAAAATGAATTCGGAATGATTTGATTGAGAATTTGATTGAAGCAAAATTTGATGCGATTTTGATAAGTATGATAATTTTTCAAAAACCAAATGAACATCCATTGAAATGGTTTTAATTTAATTTTGTTCAGAAATATTTCCAATTTTGAATTAAGCAATTTTATTATGATAATATTTTTTTTATTCTTTCAACAACCATTCAAAATAACCCAAATATTCCATTATTGAATTTATTTTTTTCTTATCTGCTTGAATTTATTTATAAATACTTTTACTCAATATTTCAATTTCCAATAATTTATTAAGTAATTCTGCTGAATAACTTGACACTGAAATTTATTAAAATCCACTGTTAAATTTTCAATTATGTATGGTTAATTTATTAAAGTAGCAATTATTAGACCGATGGAAGAATACCCAATGAAAAATTTACTTCTTTTAAAATAACAATTTAAAATTTATATGCAAATTTTCTCAGATTTATCTTTAAAAAATTCATCGATAGTCACATCTTCCCTTCTTATGTTCAACGGATTTTTCCCCCACTCCCCAGTATTTCAGTTTCTCATTGATCCTCTTTCAAATCTTGGTCCAACAAAGATTCCATAGATTTGCCAACAACAGCATCGAATTTCTTTGTTTTCGTTGCCTTCCTCTTGAGTAAATTTTCTTTCATGGATTTGCTTAGACTTTTCATTTCTTTTCCTTTTTCGCCCATCCCATCCAAATATTTATGTAAATTTTCGATTTTATCGAATTTTATGTCTTTTCCATCTTCATGAATTTCCCACTTTGACTTAAATTGGCCATCATCAGGGTTGTTGAATTTTACCTTAAGAAGGATTAAACTTAGTAAAAAGATACCTATTTGGTATTAGAAAATTAATTAAAAATACAAAAATGGATGATCTGAATTAAATAAAAAAAGGCCTTCGATTATATTTTCGGATTGAGAATACACCTAAAAAATCCTAAAAATATTTTTTTGTCAGTATTTTTTTTATTTCAGATGGCTTAAAATAAAATGATGAAATTGAAATACATATTAAACCAATTAGAATTTAATTAATATTTTATTCCATAAATACAAAATAATAAATTTAATTATTTTTAATATTAACAAAACAGTTTATATTTTAGCATAAATGTTGCTTAAACTGATTTAATTTTAAATACATTAACGATTAACATGTTTAATAGCTTAATAGCTTGAACCAGCTTTTTATCAGTTATTTATTCAGCTTAAAATAAATCCATTTGTCTTTAGCTTAATGTGCGGTTTAGAGTTTAGACTATATCAGTCAAAATTGAATTTTAAATTATAATTTTTTCAATTTATTAGTCCTTTCTTTACTTTATGTGTCATTTTGTGAACCAAATTATCTTTCTCGTCCAAATCCACCAAATTGGTGACAAGTTGATTTGGTTTTTTCACCCGAATTGGCAAAACTTCAGCAAGTTTTTCGTCCATTTCACTCAGTTTCAATACATTTTCAGCTTTTTTTGTCATAAATGTTTGCTTCGTCTTATTCGGCAATTTATTTCCATTTTCGTCAAAAAAGCGCAATTTACCCGTTATCGAATTTGAATTCCAATCAAATTCGGTCTCATAGACAAAATTCGGTTCTGACTAAAAATTAAAAGGTTGCTAAATTTAAAAAAATTCCCTTAAAATTTACAATTCTTTCAATTTTTGTGACAATTTCCTATTTTTTAAAACAAAAATGAATTAATAATAATAAAACATAAATATTGTGCATAGCCAAAATATAGTAATTGTCTATTTGTCTTTCGCTTAATTCGAACTCTAGTAGATAAATCTCAAATTTCAGTATAGGCTCATTTAGAATTGGTCTTATCAAATTAATTCATGGAATTCCAATTTAAATCGGTTTGATTTTGGCTTTAAATTTTTTATAGTTATTTAAATTTAAACGATTTGGTTAAATAAAGTATTGTATACCAATTTTAAATTGAATATTGATATCGATGTTGAAATCTATTTCAGTTCCGATCAACTAAGATAACAAAATAACATATGAGATTATGTAAATTTGTCTTATTTAGACACACTGGCCCCATCGAAACCCACTTTTCCTTCCCCGGGATGCCGACTATGCTCAATCGTCTCTAACACCTTTCTCCCCTCTTCATCAAATGATTGGGTCACATCAATCCGATTGCCACATATTTTACAGAATTTTACTTCAACGCTTTCCTTCACATCCATTTTTGCAAGGTCATCTCGTATTTCAGGCTTTGCCAATGGCAAATCGTAGCATTCGATGGGATGGCTACTGCTGCTGGAAGCAATGTCTCCCTGCTTTTTCATGCATTCCTCATCAACAATCAGCAATAGATTCGTAAGAGAAAAGAATGTAAAAACCACTTGAAAAGACGGTATAATGATACTTTGAGAAGAAGTTTTCATTTTTAGTAATTTTGATATTTTTTTTGATTTCGTTTTTTAGGAGGATTTGCTTGATAGAATATGGTTAATTGGGTTGAATGCTTGAATGGGATCGATTTAAATATCCATTTATTTTTTATGACAATGCTCGCATCGAGAAAATGCGCGCACTCACCCCCTCCCGCTCCCCTCCATGCCTTTACTCTCGATTTGCTCATCAATAGAAATGGAATTGGTAAGTGGAGGAAATACAATTTGCGGCGCTTGAATTTTCAGGCACTGGCAATAAAATTCATAGTTCATAATACAGTTCGGACAGTTCGGAATCCTACGAGAAAATTCGGTAATTCGACTTGGAAATTTATCGGGACTTGAACCGGATTACGAGAAATTGAACATATTACTAAAGGTAAATAAATTTAATAATCTCGAAAAATGTATCACTTTTTGCTAAATCTGCCAAAATGCTATAGTCAAAACCTAGATATATTTGATGGAAGAAAAAATAAAACTTCTTTCTTCACTCTCTGCTCTAGTTTTGAAGAAAAAATATGATAAAAATATAAAGTCTCAAAATGGTTTTATTTTTGTCTCCAATTAGTAGAATATTATATTAAAAATGATAAAATCATAGTATTTTGAGGTTACTCGCTCACACTCAACAAACTGATTTAAAACTCAATCAAATTTGGTTTCATCGATACTTCTCAACAATATCTATCCAAATTCCAAATGAAAAATTCAATTAATATTGGTTTATTTTTTTCTTAATTTAATTTAAATCATTTTTCCATTTATTGCTATGTTGACTGCCGCTCTTGAGCCATTCCAAGCTGACACTAATCGATATGGCCAAAAATGGATGGGCAAGGAGAGAATAAGCCTTCACATAGCTGGTTTTTGAGAAGACAATGCATAACGCCGAGTCATTACATTCAAAGTCACCGTAACGGCACTACAGAAATTGCGGATTAAAATTTGCGGAGTCTGCTTAATTGAATATTTTGACTTTTAAAAATTTTATTATAGATTAGATAGTGTCACAAATTGGCAACAATGAGAGAGAATTAGTGTTGGATAATTGGTTGAAGGCCGGATAATTTTGGTTGAGAGAGGAAAGATTAATTGGATTATGATAATTAATATTTTTGAAAAATTTTATTTTTAATAATTTCGTCATCTATACAGGGTGTCCCAAAGTAATGGGACACTTTATTTCGATCATAACTTTTTTCTATGAAATGATAACAGAATAGGAATATACTCATTTTATAGTCCATACTATAATGTTTTTAAATAATGATATATATTCTACAATCCCAGCTCTGACTTTGATTCAGAGGCATAAAAGCATGAAAAAAATTTAACCAATTTGCCGCACACCCTCATGAGAAACTTTACCCAGTTCTCGAAAAGGGATTGGCGGAGTGAAATCAAATTTTTTCAGGATATAGTAGTGATTGGCCTATCAAATAAAAAAGAAAAAATTTAAAAATTCAAATTAGGCTAGTGAGGGTTACTTTAGATGAGTGAAAATTGAGATTGCAAAAAATCAAAAATTCAGCAAAAATCCGTCTAGTCATATCCTTTTGCTAAATATTTCTAAAGCTTTGAAATTTTGGCTGAATATAATTTAGTTAAAGAGATTAATATAGGCATAGAAAGAATTTAAAAATTTTCATTTGAAACAGTACTGCATTTTTTGGAATTTTTTTCCTGCCCGCCGCATGTGGTTTCATGGAATTAAAAATCATATCTTTATGAAAAACAAAATTTAAAAGCCCGATTCTCCGATTTTTTTTGTAGAATTTTGTCCTTCATTTTTATATTCGGCATTTCCGTTGATAACAAAAAAATTTTAATACATGAGTCAACATATTGAAATATAAAAAGAAAATCAACTTTATTCTGCTTTAATGTAAATTTTTGAATTTAAAATCAAATAAAAATTGTGTGTTTGTTTTTCCATGGAAAATATCATTTCCTTAAAAATTTTCATTATTTTCCGACGCGGATGACCCAATTGCCATTGCGGCTGAAAAGTGGGTCGTTGACGGCTCCACGATAATAATTGCGGCCACTGTAGGGATTCATGGTCTCCGCAACGCCATTGTGTCTGTTAAACTTCCAATTTTTAGAGGCATATCCCGTCCAAGGCATGTGTGCATGGTAGAAGTTGTAGCCCCGATTCTGGTGGTCAATGATAGAATTGCGCACCAAGGGGAACTCGTCACCGAATGAACGGCCAACATAGCGGGCAAATGGCTTCTGGATGTTACGTGTCCACCAATTGTCGCCTGGCCTGGTCTGATAGTACGAGTTTATGATGTTTGCATTATGTTGACTACTACTAAATGGCCAGTTCCTTTTTGCTCGTATGTGGGAGCCATCATTGACTAAAAATTGATTAACAAATTAATAATAATATTAAAAAATTTTTTTCAATTAAATAATTTCTTTTTAGCAAAAATTTGCAACTAAATAATTCTTTTTTAGCGGATGTTTTTATTTTATTCTCATATTTTATTTCTTTATTGATTTTGTAATATTCCCATAAAATATTTACAATTGAATTTGATACTATAATTTTGTCATTATTGTTTATAAAGCAATTTGGATATTTTTTGTAACTTCGGATTACCTTTGCTTAAATCATGCTCCTGTTGAGTTTGTTTTGCTTCCGCAACAACAATTTGCAGACAAATGGTAATGCTCACCATCAACAACAGCGCATTTTTGGTGGTAAAATGAAAAGGACTACAGCCTTTTTTGTTTTCAAAAAGCATTTTTTTGAATATGGATAATGGATGGAGGGTAATTAAATATTAAAAGAAATGTTGATGAAGAGTTGGTGAGATAGGGAAAGTTTGACCTCGTTTATATATCCTCGAAATTTTTATACAAGATATAAAATAAACAAGAATGTATAATTTGACAAATAAGAAAGTATATTTTTATCATCTTTTAAAACTAAAAATTTGATATTTTTCATTATAAATATGAAAAATTTTTTCGCCCATTCATTATTTGTCAAATATAAATAAATAAATTCAACTCTGATCGCATTAATTCAATAGAAACGAAAAACAAGAATTTATTATTTTATTTGTTTTATACACTTTTGTCTGGTTTGTCAAAAAATGAAGCAGTTGATTTATTTGTCAAATGAAACCATATTGAAAAAAAGTGCATCGAAATATGGAAAGGGCCAAATTTTAGGAATATTGTGGTATTAGAAATTTAATTAATTTTGATATATAAAATAAATCAAAATATTATTTAAAAAAATTGTGCGAAATAAAATTCAGATTTTATTAAAGATAAGTCCACACTCAATTGAAGAAAAATGAGAAAATTGCCCCTAGTTAAACAGCACATTCAATATGAAAAAGTATAAAAAGATTCATTTACTTTTTATTTTTTAATGTACTTTGGATTAATTGAAAATTAACTTGAGGGCAATTTGTTGAGAGAGGCAAAGGATAGGGGAAAGTTTATGTGTGCGCATATTTTTGTCCATTTTTAAGAATGACATTTGAGGAGAATATTCATAATCGATAATATAATAGAGAAGAAGTCAACCAAAGTTTATTTCGTTTATATATTCCCTTTACCACTCACATTTTTGCCCACTCATTGCACAAATAACAACATTTCTTTCTCATTTCTTTTATCGATCGTTTATGATTTTATGAATGAAAAATGAATAATGCAATTGGTGACTCAAACAGCAATTTTAATTTTAAGGGAATAGAATAAAATCACCCATTCGCATTATTTAAATTTGATTATATTTTATTCTTTTTATAGACAATTTTAATTTTCCTAACAACAAATTTGTTAATTATTCAATAAACAATTTTGTCGGATTATTTATCAAAATGAATCCTAGAAAAAATATTGTTGAAATTGTGGGGAAAACACGGCCATTCATCAATCATGGAGATGAAGATGGTGATTTGGGAAACCACAGAATCAAAATGCGAATTGGAGAGCGCAAATTGGAGGTAATTTTTTGATTTTTTAACATTAAAATTTTTTATTATTTTTAAGCTAAGCATTTCTAATTTGTTTTTCCTTATTTTTGGCATTTACGCGTTGGTTACGGTTAGAATTTGGTGGATGAAGGGCAGCTTGGTGAGTTGTAAGAATGAATATAAATTTCAAATGTTTAAAATAGGAAGAAGAATTGAGCTTGCTGATTGACCACATTGAAACAAGTTTGTACAACTTGATTTTGCTCTGTTGGATTGTGGTACCGTTTCTCCTCTTATATGTGGGACTATCTACTTTTATGCGTCGAGGCAACGATTTTTACATGATCTTCGGAATTTATGGAATTTTATTCTGGTCCATTAGTGTCATTTTTTTCTTCTGGACTATTTTTCCAACCTTCCGCATATTTTTTGCCACAATTTCATATGTATTAATGATTGGAAGAAAAAATTACGATCCACTCACAGTTGGCTTAGTGTCCGGTTCCATCATTGCAATCATTGTTGGCAGTAATGTAAGTAAACCAAAATATTTTTAAGAAATCATAAAAAAAAAGTTTTGAAGAACAAAAAAAAAACCCCAAAATGTTCTTGAAGTAGAAATATAAATTATTTTTGAAGAAATTAAAAAAATAAATATTTGACAAGAGTCAAGAGACAGAAAATTTTTTTTGACAAAATACAAATTTTTATTAAAATAACAAAATGCTAACCTAAAATGTTTTTTAGTGAAACAGATATATTTTTCAGAGATACAAATATGAAGAAAATTTAAAGAGTAAACTTAACTAATTTAAGAAAATTTAAAGAGTAAACTTAACTAATTTAAGAAAATTTAAAGAGTAAACTTAACTAATTTAAGAAAATTTAAAGAGTAAACTTAACTAATTTAAGAAAATTTAAAGAGTAAACTTAACTAATTTTTCTCACCAAAACATAAAAAAATTAAAAAATTTATGCCAATCTAATTTAAATGAAAAATGAATTCTCCCATAAATATAAATCTCATAAAAAATACATCGAATATTATTAGTCAAAAATATTAATCATATATCCTTTTTAAGATTGTGTCTTATATTGTCGTACCTGTTATCATCGTCAGTAGTTTAATAAATGCCATTCTTTTTTATCAAATTTTCAAATGAATTTTTGCACCGCAATCGTATTTTTGAAAGGGAATTTTACTGAAATTAAATTTGTGCGATTTGATATGATAATATTTTTATTTTAACAAACAACATAATTTGTTAATGTTTAATCTTTTTGTGACGGGAGTCATTTCTTTTTTAAATAAAAGAAAATGTTGATCGAAAATTGTCCTTTAGTAAAAATGATCGATTATTTAGTAAAGGAGACAAATCAAAATATTACTAAAAAATTGTGGTCAATAAAATTGAGAACCGATAATTATTTGTAATAAATTAGTAAGTGAAATTAGGAATAATGAAATGTATAAATGTGGCTGGAATATGCACAATTTAATATTTGATAAAATGAACAAAATTTTGTTTTGTTTTATTCTTCTTTTATGGGCCCTTGTCAATATAGTCCTATTTGTCGATATGCAAATTTATTCCGCCGAAATGGTTGCACAATCTTATGAGGTAATTAATAAAATGAATATAAAAAATTTATAAAAAAAAAATTATAAATTAGATATTATTTTGGTATTTTCCATCTATGTATTTAATAATAATATAAAATAAATAAATAAATTATTAATATTTTTATTTTAAATTTTAAATTTAATTAATTTGGAAATGATTTTTTTCTAGATATTTTTTAATTGTAAATTTTTTGAGAAATGCATAAATAAAGGTGGTTTTTATTTTAATTACAAAAAATGATACAATTTATTGATTAAAATTTACTTAATTTTTTTTAATTTTAAATTATTGTGGGAAAGGATTTCTTCCTTCCATATTTTTTAAATGAAAATTTTTCATAAAGTAAAAATAAAATAATTTGAATAAAAAATCTAAAAATTGCAATTTTTATTACTTATTTATTAAAAATATTCATTCCAGCAACAATTAGCCTCCCTACACAAATTGAACTCCTCTTTGGGCTATTTGAAGTCGCATTGGAAGGAATTGGTTGCGCAAGTGAAAGGATGGACTTGTGTTTGCGCCCTCAATTTCCTACCACTTCGATGTGCCCTTCACATTTGTGGAATGTTCGATTTGAGCCGAACACAAATGAGGACATTATTGTTGAGATGCGAAATTGAAAAGAGATAAAAAAATTGATGAAAAAAAAAGCATTTTTATTTCTTTAAATAGGAGAAAATTAAATAAATTAAATATTTTAAATATTTTAAATTGTTTAAATAAAAATTTTTAAAATGAAATAATATATTTGCGGAATAATATAGTATTGTTAATTTATCAGCAAAATTTCTAAATCGAAACAAATTAAAAATATTATTTTAGGATAATATAAGGACATATGAAAATGAAAAGCAATTTATTGCGGCCATATCATATTTGGCATTGTTGATAATACGTAATATGCTAACATTTATAAAATTGTGACCCAAATTGAAATCAGCATGGGGTTATCAAGATTTGCATAAAAACAAATTGATGGTCAAATTAATTTTTATGATTTCTCTGTTATTTCTAAACTATATTCCAATAAGAAAAATTTATTTTTTTTTCTTAAAATTTTAAATTCCTGCATGCTTTTCAACTTAATTTATTCAATTTCTTCAATTATTATTTTTAATTTCTTTTTATCAGGAAATAGTTTAAAACGAAATGAAAAATAAGCAGTTAATATCTTTTTAAAATTGACTGAAGGATAGGGAAATTCTCAAATTGATAATGATATGATAATAATAAAAGCTCAACATAAATAAAAATTGATAGCCTATGAGAGAAGAAATTTTTGATATAACATTTCGTCAATTAATTCCTTCGCTATTTTTATTCTATCATCAATAATTTTTATTTTTGATATATAATTCTTCTGAATGCCTGCGAAATGTGCCAAAAGAATCGTCGGTTATTTTATGGGAAATAACAAGGAACAAGGGAATTTGACAAAAATTCAAGTAAAATTACTGAATTAAAATATTTTTGAATAGAAATAATTTTTAGTGAAATATGTTTTCAGGCCAAAATTCGAATTTTATTAAAATCTTATTGTGATTTATTTTCTAAAGTAAAACATTTTCTAAGAATAATTAATTAAGAATTCTTAAGCATGCGTTCTGCCTCATTTAAGAGAATCTCGATAAATCAAATGATAAAATTTATCATGAAAAAGTAAAATGCATTTGTAAATATTGTCAACAAAATATCACACTAAAATAAATGTCATTTTCGTGTTTAACCTCCACATTATCATAGAGAGACAAATATATATAAATATATATTTTTTGAATTTTAATTTAGAACCCTCATTCAAAAATAAATTACAAATATTTACAAACATTTGCAATTTTAACATATTAATTTTAATTAATAACAAACATAAAATAAAAGAATATTATGTTTAATTATTTTTAATTTAATTTTAGGGCACCGCATTAACACATCTAATTTATTTGCATTTAATTGTTGATTTATCAAATATGGAATTCGGCACTCTATGGAAAGTTAGACTTTTTAAATTTTTTTGTTGTCATGAAATGATAAATCAATCGACTCTTCTCAATGAACTGATCAGGAATCTTTTATTAGCTTCGCATAAAATACAAAAATAAAATAGTTTATGACATAAAAATTAAAAAAGTCAAAGGTCCGTCCACCCATGTGTTAAAAAAGTTCTAAATTTGTATTCGATCATGCTATATTTCAATCAACGCGTCTCCTTGAATTGATAATTGATTAAAACTAAAAATTTTGGCTGGCTGGAATGTGTTGAAATTGTAAATGTAAGAGTTGATTCTGGAATGCAGTAGTAAGCGACTACCGGACACCGGACCGCGAAGCGATTCGGCAGCAATAGCATATAGCACTAGCGAGCTATAAGTAGCAAAACGGAATACACTATTTTTGTTTAATCTTTTAAATATAACTTTTTTAAAATTTATGTGAAACCAATAGCAAATTCGTGATTAACTCATCAATATGCGTCGATTTTTATATCATTTGATTATTTTGAAAAAAATTTGATAAAGTCTAACTTTCCAATTTTCTTATAGCGTCTTAATTTCTTTTTCCAATATCCACAACATTTTCGCAAAATTCAAGCAGAAGCATTAAAATATAGCCATTTAAAATTCATGGTCTCCATATGGTTTGTCGTTTTTAAATAATTTCAATAATAAGAATGTATGAATTTATATTAAATTTAAAATTTATTAAATCAATTTTTCAAATAAATTTCAAATAAATTAATAAAATGTTTTCAATTTTAAGGCATGAAAATTCCAAAGAATTTTCTAAAATGATTAAAAATTCATCATATCGGACTGAATTCATCGAAAGAATTGCAACATTTATAGCAAATGAAAATTTGGATGGAATTGAGATTCAATGGGAATATGAGATACAGCAAATACCAAAACATAAAATTTCGGTATGTTCATCATCATCATAATTGAAAGAAATAAATATTTGATATCTCTTTTTAAAATACATTTTAATATAAAAATAAAACATTTTTGGCCAGAACATTATAGCCAAAAATGAAATTGTTTAATTATTAGTCAATTTTGCTACTATTTTGGTAACTACTTTTGAAATTTTAAACAAATCCAACATTCTTTCATTAATCAATTCATTCCATTGGCGATTAATTTCCTAATAAAACTCATATTCCATTAAAAAATTTTAGAAAATTCGATTGCAAAATTTTTTATCACATTTTTAATATTAATTAAAAAATAATTTTTTAGGAAAACAAGCGAGCATACATTGATTTCCTCTGGGAATTACGAAATCGGTTAAATCGTTTGCCAACACCTCAAACTTTGTCAATTCTTCTCGCCCAAAATCCAAACACATTTTTCTTTCCAAATCAATCAGAATTGGCTGAACTGTCTGAAATTGTCGACTTTTTCAACGTCAAAACTTATGATTATTATGGATTTTTGGATGAATTTATCGGCCCACCGAGTCCACTTTTTCAGAGTTTTTTTAATTCATCAGCAGTTGGAGATGATGATGAAATCAAAAATGTTGGCTGGACAATGCAATATTTTGGATGCCGCGTAAACAGAATGAAGGTATAAAATAAGAATTATATTAATGTTAATCAAATTTTGTTAATTATTCATTCCGAATCGAAATTCATCAGGCATATTCCAATTCATTCATTCAATTTGTCCCTCGTTTTTTTTTAAATCAATTTA
Source organism: Pratylenchus scribneri (assembly GCA_030063045.1). NCBI lineage: Eukaryota > Metazoa > Nematoda > Chromadorea > Rhabditida > Pratylenchidae > Pratylenchus > Pratylenchus scribneri. The sequence goes on from JAQSEB010000163.1 coordinate 67,749, forward strand.
AATTCAATTTAATTTATATAAGATGGAAACAAAAATTATTAAATTCTTACAGATTTGCGTTGGGTTTAAAAAATAATGATACGTTTGCTAATAAGCGCAATAAATAATATTCAGAAAATGCAATGCCAAAAATTAAATCAAAATAAAATAACTTATTTTCGAAACTATTCTAAGTAAATTTTTAAAAAATTTTTAGGTTCTTGATAAATTTTGAATTTATTAATTTTTATATTTTAAGTTAAATATGGGAATTTCTTTTCTTGGCCATTATTGGGAATCTTTCGAAATTCCATCATGGCTAAGTTACAATTCAAAAGGAAATTTTTTGCGAAAAACAAAAACGAATGGTAAAATTATACAATGGCGTCAAATTGATAGCAAATTTAATCAAAACCTAACCATTTTTGATGCAAAGGCAATGGTCCCATATATTGAGCAAGATGGAATGTATTTGGGTTTTGAAAATGAACGCTCCATTCAGGCAAAGGTAAATTGATAAAAAAATTAAATCAATGATGATTTTAGAGTTCATATTATTTGTTTTTGAAGGGTTAAAAATTTGTGAAAATAATTTTAAAAAATAGGCATAAATTCTGGATTTCATTTTTTCCAGCCAATAATTATATCATTTTCGTTAAGCTTAATGCTTACTTTTGCTATGAGATCGGTCACATCTACATTTGTAAATGTTGGCATATTCGGCTTAGCTTAAGCAATCTGGAAAAATATTTTATAAATACTGGAAGAATTTTTAATTATTTAAGATTTTGGAAGATGAAAATAACTAAATCTGGGAATCTTTTCTTAATAATGGAAAATTTTATAGAAAATTTGAATTTATTTATTTTTTAAAACCAGTGGGGCAGAGCCCCACTGGTTTAAGGCATGCTTCCGTTGCGGAAAAAGCGCGGGGCGCTTTAAATGGTACCCCAGTAAGGTTTTATGGACAATTCGCAAGGATCGCTCCGCTCGCCGGATATTTTTCATTTTTTTAAACCGGTTTAAGCTTATATCTCGAAACCGGTTTGGTTTTCTAACTCGCGCAATATACCATTGGATTCGTCTCATCGAGCTCTACAACTTTGCTTTTTACCGCGCACTTCTATCTCAACTCGCAAAAAAGTTAGAAACCTATTTCATACTCGCGCACCTAAAATAGGAAATTTCCCGGATTTTTTTCGGTACTTAGACTTCGAGATAGACCCCCAAACCTATATATCATTTTGTAGCTAATACTCTAACTTAGGAGCGGTTTTTAGTTTCAAGTCGATTGAGGTCCAAGGAAAAAAGTTTTACCAGGACAAACCGGTTTTTAAACCGGTTTCGGCCCAAACCCAAACCCCTATCAAAAAACGCGTATTTTTCTGGGATGCGCGATGAAAAGTTGCCCCTAGAATGTGCAAGTCCCAAAACCTAAAAATCCTTAGAAAAAGAGCCTTAATTTTTTTTGTGCAAATGTCGAAACGGATTATATATATATAATTTATATTATATTATTAAAATTTAATTCTATAAATACATATTTTTCTTGGATTGAATTTAATTTAAATTATTCTAAATAAAACAATATCAATATATTTTTAAAAATTTTTTATGATTAGAGAGATTAAGATTTCTATTGGATTGTTTGAATTAATTAATTATGAATATTAATTAACAAAGTAATTCCTTATACATAGATTGATTATATCCATACATATGGCATTGGCGGCCTCACAATTGATTCCATCAATTTTGACGATGACAATGATACCATAATTCGTCATATAAATAATTATAAAAGCAATCAATGGGGCAATATAAATGAATATGTCTGTCAAAATGGCATAAAATACGAGTAAAAAAAATTAAAATTAAAAAATAATAAAGTAAACAACATAAAAAAGATTGAGTTTAACCTAATTTCAAATGCTGTTTTTTTCTTATTTACTTATAATTATTACGAAACAAACAATCCAGTTAAATATATTGCAATTCAAAAGTCAAGAATTTCCCAGTTCTATAATATATACTTTCTTACAGTAAATAAATTATGGTTTTCACAGGATTGGCCACTTTAAAAATGAAATATTTTTAATAATTTAATTATTTTTTCATCGAAATTTGATCAAAATTTGTAATAGTAATCGCACTCTTTTCTAATTTTAATTATTTCCCGCAAAAAGTTGCCTGCCACAGCAAAATCTAGAATGTGAACAATCAAATGGAACATGTGTACTCAAGCATTTTTGCAATTCTGATGCCTTAGCAGGCAAATGCGAGTCTTCCATTGAAGATGTCACGTAAGCGTTTTTCCAATTAAATATATTTGTAATTATTTGTGGAAAAAATATTTAAAATGAGTGAAATATTTTTTTAAATTTTATGCCTTTTCAAAATGAATTTGGCCTTAATTTAATTATAAAAGGGCTCAAAATTTACAAATATGTGTGTATGACCTATCCATGGTGAATATTGGTATTGGATTTATTATTAAAATTGGAAATTAAACAAAATGGAAATATTCGTGCTTAATAAAACATTCATTATTAACTCCTTTAATTTTTTTATTTCTTTTGCGAAGTATTCAAAAATTTCTGTTGGCATCATAAAATATAAAAAATCCTATTTGTATAAAAATTTATGCTAAATTGTTTCTTTAATTTTTTAAAAATTAAGATGCTGCCAAATTAACCAACAAAATGACACTTCATCTTCATCGTATTTACTTATACATAATGAGATTGATTTTTCATTATTTGGACCAATGATATTTATAATTATTTGTTTAATAAATTTCTTTATTATTCGTAAAATAAGAGCGGTAAAAATTATTTTTACCATTATTAATAAATTTTAATTTAAGCGTTCTAAAAAAAATAAATCCAAATCTGGATATGTTGTATGTTCTTCAACCTTTTTGACCAATTTAAGTGATTGTGAATTAAACAAATTGAATCCAATGGATATTAAAATATTGAATTGTCAAAATGTGAAAAGAGGTGAGAAAAGGAAATTTAATAATATTTAAATGTTTAACAAATTCAAAATAAAATAAACATATAAAAATAATTCATTAAAATATAAAATAATTTTTAATGACTTAAATTAAAGGTAATGAAGGCGACGTATTTATGGGAATTTTGAAGGACCCAATTAATGCAGCCCAAAATGAAATAGTTGCCATAAAAATATGCCGAACGGGAAATTATCAACCTGAAGATTTGGAGAATGAAATTCGTCTTCTGGCAATGTGCTCCCATCCGAATATTATAGAATTTCGTGGCTATTATTGCGCTCAAATTGGCACCCAAATTGAGGTGCCGCATATTGTGACGGAATACATGGGCGGTGGCACATTGGAAGAAATGTGCCGAATTAATAATGAGGTTTGATTTCAATATTATAATTAATATAACAGATTATTAATCAAGTTTAAAAACTGATAAGAAAAGGGAAAGAAATATGAAATAAATTTAAAAAATTATTGCTAATTAGAAATTTTTCATATTATTGAAAAATAATAATAAAATAAATGCGGAAAGAAAAAATATTCATTTCTAAACTCCAATTTTAGACAATTCCAGTAAGAAAATTGCTTAATATTCTGGAACAAATTGCCAGAGGAATGGCTTATTTGGCAAAATTGAATCTTGTTCACCGTGATTTAAGCCCACAAAATTGCATGTAAGTCAAATTAAATTTTAAAAAATTAAAATTTTCCAGGCTGGATTCAAGTGGAGAAATAGTGAAAATAATTGATTTTGGCCTTTGCTGTCACATTGATGAATATCGAAATGACAAATGTCGAATTTTTCAACCCAGATATACTGCCATGGAATGCTTGGATTCATCCAATAAGGTTGCAAAATTTATAGATAATTTATAATTTATTTTACTTTCACATTTTAAATTTTGAAGTAGATTTTGAAAAGGGAAAAGTAATATTTGGGAGAATTAATTGTAAATTATAGATGATTTATGGAATTATTCACAATCTAGGAAAAAATTAGGTTAATCGGAATTAACTTCAGTAGAATTTTTCCAGGTTTCAATATGGGAACGGATATTTATATAAATATTAAAGTCGTAAAAGATTTATGATTAATAAATAATCCAAAATTTTTTCTCATTTTTTATTCAAATTATATATTTCAACTATGAATTACTAAATTTCATAAATTTAATTTGAAATTATTATCAATTAAAAATAATTCAATTTTTAAAGTACTCTGAAAAAACGGATATTTGGTCATTTGGTGTTCTCGCTTGGCGATTGGCAACCAACAAAATTCCCTATAGCTGGCTTCAAATGGATGCTGAGGCACTTCGCATTGAATTGCAAAGATTTTTGGCTGCAGGAAATCGGCTAAATTGCATTGGGCATAGAGGCCGTCGACAACTTTGCTCACCGGAAATTTAGTTAGTATTTTTTAATAAAAAATATTTAAAATACTTAGTAGTTAGTTAAAAAATGACAAGTTAGACCGAAATTCAGAAATACAGGTTTTTGCCATAATTTTAATTAAATTTAATAAAAATAAAATTCAAATTTAAAAAATTTTGAATATTCTTTTTATCACCAGTAATTCGCTGATTGCTCCATGTTGGCATGCAAATGCACAAAATCGGCCCAGTTTTATGGAAATAATTGAAACAATCAAGCAAATTTCCTGTGAACGGCTGCCAACAATGGAATATTTAGAGAGGGAAGAAGTTGTATGAAAATTTTATTATATCGAATTAATATTTATTACAAGGAATTTTTAAAAGGAAAAATATGAAACAATTTTTATTTTAATTTCTTGGGATTCTGTTAATTTTTTTTTTAATTTTTTGAAATATTAAATGGTGAGAAGAAAATCGATAGAATTATAAGCTATAAAATATAATGGGAAAATGTTTTACAATTTCTTATTTTATCAATTTATTTGGATATTTAGATTCCTTTATTGAGTAAACAAAAGAAAAGACTAACAAATGCAATTTTACTGATTACATGAATAAAAAAGAAAAATATAATTTTAAATCTATATTAATAATAAATAATGTTAAAAAATAATGTAATAAAATTATTTTCCTCCTCTCTTCGTGGCACCATTTCCATTCTTGCTCTGCTGTTCGCCTATGCGATTTTTTCTTCCTCCAATAGTCGGAGAATTTGGATTGGAATTTGATACAGAAACTTTTTTTGCGCCTCCATTTAAGAAAATATTCCTACTGCTTCCATTGTTAGCATTAGCTGGTACCTGATGAATGGAGGAGAAAAATGAAAATTGTTTCAAGAAAATTAAATAAAACTAATTCTTTTACGCTATGTACTAAATAGATTTATAATATCGAATTTTTATCTATAATATTGACAATTTATTACAGATATTAGAATTGAAATTTCAAAGGTTTATATCCCACTAAAAAATATTTAAATTTGAGTACAAAATTTATTTCATCATTATTCAGCTATCTTGCTAACCAAAGTAATGAATAAAATATCTGACGTATCTTTTGTAAGCTTTGGCAATACATACAATAGCAAAATAGATGCCCTAAGTAAGAGTCTTAATTGTAATTGAAGAATTATCTTAATTACATAAAAATGCATAATATTAAAACAAAAGAAAAATCACTTGATTCATCGCGTATTCGAATGCCGCAGAGAATTGTGGTTGTTGATCCAATTCCGCATTGCTTTGCGCTTCATTGCTCTCATTTTGTCGCAGTAATTGATTCAATGAGGCACGTAAATCCACCGGTTGACCATGCCAATTGTAAATACATTCAATTTGGTTGAATTTATCATTCTCCAATAATTCGATGACCAAATTGTTTTTGGCCATAAATGCGGAATCGAAACATGCATGTTGAACATCTTCAGAGAGGTTCAGAGTTTTTAAATATATTACAATTTTTATGCCTATTTTTTTAAATTTTCGACTAATAGAGATAAATAATAAAAATATTAAAAATCGAATAAATAATGAAAAAGGTTAATGGATAAAACTTTCTAAATTTAAATCAATGAATTTACAATTTTGCTTGCCAAATGTGACTTTGAGATCGCCTTGAAGTGTGGTATCGGCAAATCTGATCAACATCATTCGGGATTGATAATTTTCACGTAAAATTTGCTCAGCTTCATGTTTTCCGCAAAATCCATAGACTAGACTAAAATTAAATTATCATTTACCGCAAGGATTCCCAAAAACATTATATGAATATAAAAAATTAATAGAACCAGAAGATCCGATATGCTCTACCAATTAATTTTGTGCATAAATTATATATAATTCAAAAAAAAACTAATAAATTTTAAATCAATTCGTTGATTTTTGATTCATCTGTAAAATTAAAAATGAATTAAAATTCGAACCCATATTCCCAAAGTTGTCTCAAACTAGGCGAGTCACGAATAATATCGGTCAAACGGAAAAACCATTCATTGAAGCGTAGATTGTGGCCAATTTGACGATTTGGAACGGAGGTCTATAAATATTATATGTAATAAAATAATAAAAGTTTGCACTTTTTAATATATAATTATAAACAAGAATTTGCTATTTATTTCATTGTCATATTTGACCATTTTGACAAAGATCAATGTTAACATTTAAAAAAGAAAGGTTTTTGTTGGCAGTGGGCTTATCAAGATTGGAATAAATTTAATAGAATATAACTATTTTAATTACTTAGCATTATTAATTATTAATTACGCCTAGAGAAAAAGATTTTTTAATTCTTTATAATATTAATTTTGTAAATTTTTTTTAATAAAAAATTTAAAAAAAAAATGAATTATTTTTACTTTAAAAAAATTCGCCAATTGGACGAATCCATTGCTCGCACAATCCAAATTGTTGAGCAAATGCTGTTTGCTGGCAATGGAAAGACCAATACCGGAATTAGCATCAATTGGGTGAATTTCTTCCTTTGAAATTTATTAACATTTTATTAAACCAAAATTAAAAATTTACTTGGAATGCCATATCCAAAATTTCCGCCACATTTTCACCAAATGCTATCTCTGTATCCCTATTGATCTAAAATAAGATGGGAAATGAATAATTTAACAATAATATAATCGTCCTCCAAAATTAAATGCCAGATAATTGAACTAGGGCCTATTCCTATTTTCTAAACCATTTTTTAATTTGAAATTAATTTGGAAATCTTTTTTAAATAATTAATTTTCCTTCGCCTAAATTAACAAATTCAATTTATTTATAATTTTCCATTCACTAACAAATTAGATTAAGCAAAAATACATAATAAAATGGTCAATATAATTAAAATCAATAATTATATTTTAATATTTTGCCAACTTTTTTCTCTTTAGAAATTCCTTCACTCTTCTAATCAAAAACTCAAAAATTCATTTTAAAATTAAAATGTATCAATTAAAAATTGCTTTAGGCATTCCGCATTCCCTTCGCTAAAATTAAAATATTTTATTTTCAAAAGAATACAGCAAAATTGGGAAATGCCCTCTCCAACAGGCCTTCCGATTTCATTTGAATATTTTTACAATGTGTGATTGGGAAGGGCAATGTCACTTTCCAACAATGCAAGCCAACATCCATCGAGAATTTTAGACAAATATTGAAGCAAAATCTGTAACGAATTTCCTGCAGTGGGCGTCGAGTGTTTTTTCGTTCCGCTTGAGGGCCAGGATTTACTCCCTGCAAAAATTAGAATTATTTTTTTAAATAAATTTACAATTTATATCTATTTTTTATATTCTTCAAATGACCCAATAAAAAATCAAAATCGTCATTATAAAAGTGATTAAACAATCATTTTTCCCAAAATTATGGCAAAAAGCAAAATAAAATGTCCGATTTAGATTTATCTTTCCTTTTTTTCCTTCATTTTAGCAATTCAATAAAATCTATAATTCTTTCCCTAATCAACCCAACCAAATTTTTTATATAACTATGTTTATTATTAATTTCCAATTAAATGACTAATTGGAAATTGCAATTAATCATTTTCAAAACACACCAATCTTGAGAATTTTGCCACCAACGCCAATTGTTGGTCATCCAAAGAAATGAAGGAAAAAGATGGGTGGTCTTCGCATTGTGATGGAACAAAATCCTCATTGGTTGGCCTTAAAAATCTATCATATAAAATGTTTTTTAATCTCACTGTATTCCGATGAATGCTGATTCAAATTCTTGAATTGCATTTTCCTCTGTATTTCCAATTTCAAATCTTCTCAAAAAGCAATGAATTTCGCCATTATTTGGATCAAATTGATGCATTTGATTGGAAGGAAACCAAGAAGCTGCGCCCAAAATTCTGAATGATTGGGAAAATTTTTATTTTAAGAATGTTTTAGATAAATTTTATACTAAAATGAAAGATTAACATTAAAATATCGGTTTCATATTTATTTAGATTTAAGATAGATTAATTTAAAAATATTTTAAATGTAAAGATTGCATTTACGAAACAATGTTTTGAATGGTCAGGCCTAATTTATTAATCATTAAAAAATTAATTTTTACTTCTAAAATCTAATTTTGACGCTCTCTTTGTTTAACAGATAATATTGAGAGTTTAAAGAAATGAGTTTATAAATCAGCGGGTCAAAAATTGAAGTCAAAAATATTTTTTCTTTTTAGTTGAATATGAATAATCTAATGACTTTTTTATATTTTCATTCTCTAAAATACAAATAAAAATGATTCTGTTGAAATTTCAGTCCTTTATTCCACTCACTCAATGGACAAATTAAATCTGCTTCTGCTTGCCCTTGGCGCATTCACATCGGCTCGATTGCTTTGTAAAATGACCGGCGGTTCTTGACTGAATACGATGGATTGCCGAAGAGAATTGGTGGCCATTTGCTGCAAAGCCCAATAAAATTTAAATGCAACATTGTGAAATGGTTGATGACTTAGACAATGTTCGTGCTGTTGAGGACAAAAAAGTGGGATGCCATTGAATAAATTCTGCGAAAAACAAGGGAAATTTGTGATTTTTGTAACAAATGGAACTGCCTAAAATAAATTAAATAAGTGAAAATAACAATAACTTGAATGAAAAAAAAATGAAATATCCAAATATCGATCATATTAAATTATATAAATAATTGAAAAAATGCTAAAAGAAATCGATCCTAAACGAAAATCTATTGTTCACAAAAAACTACTAAAAACTTTGACAGCAATAACTTTTAGTCTCAAAAATTTAGATTTTTGATTTTGAGATCATGTTAAATTCGACTTCTTTTTAATTATAACCTTATTAATTTTAAATTTACTCTTAGTTTCATCGCATTGCAAGTTAATTAAATTTTTTTCTCCTTAAAATTTTTGATTTTTTTAGAGTAAAATGTTTAAATAAATATATTCTAATACCGAGCAATGTTCATGTTGTTGCATACAAATTGGTTCAAAATATTCAAAATTGGCCGATAATAGTTCATTATTTTGTTGTCGATATGGCATTAAGGCATCCATTAATGACTTCAATTTCAATTGGATATTCGCAAACCTACCAAATTAAAAATTTACTTTATTTAATCATTTTTTATCGAATTGTGTTTACTTTGCTCTCAATGGTGCTAATTTTTTGAAATGTTGATTTTGCATAAAAAATGGTCCAATTGAGAGTATTCTTTGCCGTTCTTTCCATTCAATCAGCGAATTTTGTGCAATTTCAATGGAATTTTTTAGGCATCCAAAAAGGGTAATAAAATACTGAATTTTTGCTTAATTTAATTTGAATATTTAAAACAAACGTTGCAGAATTCATGGCATCTAAAATTATTTTCAGCCACTTCATAATGGACATTGTTTAAAGCTGTCCAAAAACACTAAAAATTGGATTAAATATTTGGCTAAAAATTTTTTATTATTTGAATTATTCTTTTTGATTGAAATAGTTCGGATAAAGTTAATTAAGACAATAAATCCAACAAAAAAAATTTACATTAAATGCCAATTCCAATTCCGCCTCATGCCATTCCCCATCAATTTGATTGCCGCCAGCAGTATTTGAATTAGAATTATCAATTTGATGATGATATTCTTCGTCCATTCTGTTGTTCATTCAATTATTTGTGAATAAACATAGAAATAGTAAATGGAATAGGAAATTTATGAACATTAAAAATTGAAGTTATTAACTTTTGTTTGACAAATAAGTAAAAAAATTTTTGGCTGGCTGCGATAAGAAAAGAGAAAACCAAATAAACAAAATCGAAATGTCGCCTCTTATTTTGTCCTTTCCAAATATTAATAAACATTTTCACATATGTATGAATGCACTTTAAAAACATTTTAGTCTTTTTTATCTTCTTAAATTTTATCTTTCGGATTATTATGATTAGTGACGAATGGAATTAATTAATTTGAAAGTGGCATTGAATTATTTTGCGATTCAGATTATTCAGTTTCTATCATTTCTCCGTTCGTATTTGGTGAAATATTTTATTTTAAATGCTCTATTAATTGTCCTAAATATAAATATTTCATATTTATTGAATTTGGCAAATTTATGAACAAAAATTTAATAATATTTGACCTCTGATCAATATACCTATAATAAACAATAGCTTTGATCATCTAATTGGTTAATCAGTTTGTTAATTCGTGGCTAACAAAAATAGTTATGAAGGGAATGATCAAAACAGAAATTGCTAGTTCAGAAATTGCTAGTTCCGATCTTGATAATTAAATCAAAAAATTCCATTTGCTAATTGATATTTTTGATATTGCCAAGAAGAGAAAATTAAAAAGAAAATTTTAAATAATTAATAATTATTCAAAATTTTAAAATATTTATACCAGTAAATAAAAGTAAAAGGAAGTTAAATCTAAAATTGATTTAGTATTACACAACTTCTTCTCTCTCTAAATATTCTATTGTTGGGAGCCGATCAGAGGAAATTTGTTTTATTGCTTCAATCATTTGCATAAAATTTGGCCGAATTTGTGCATTTGCATGCCAACATGGAGCAATCAGAGAATTACTGATGAAAAAAGAATATTTAAATTTTTTTAAATTTAAATTTTATTCTGATCAAATTTAATTATCTGCAAAAAAGGCCAAAAACATATTTTAGATTTTGGTATATTTTGCCTTTTTGGCCATTTATTTTTTGTAATATTTTAAAATTAAATTTTATATCTATCTCTTCAATTTCCGGTGTTATATCAAATCTGTTATAAATAGAGATAATGGAAATGTGTGCGAATATTTCATTTATCAAAATTTTTAAATTTTTACTAAATTTCCGGTGAACAAAATTGTCGACGGTCTCTTCGCCCAATGCATTCTAGCCTATTTCCTGCTGCCAAAAATCTCTGTAATTCAATGCAAAGTGCCTCAGCATCCATTTTTTGAAGCCAGCTATAGGGAATTTTATTGGTTGCCAATCGCCAGCCGAGAACACCAAATGACCAAATGTCCGTTTTTTCGGAGAACTTTAAAAAATTGTGATAAAATTAATTATTTTTAATTTGATCAAGTTTGTAATAAAATTTTTTAAATTTTTTATGTTACTCTTAATAATTGATTACTCAATATAATTTTTTTTAATAATTTTAATAAAAAATGAAAAAAATTTATCTTTTATAATTTTTAATCTACTATCTATTCTAAATAATTATTCGCTATTTCAATAAAGCATTTTAATATTTTTATTTTCCAAATATGAAAATAGATTAAAATTTTGCATGCCTTATTGGATGAATTCAAATTCAAGCATTCCATAGCTGTATATCTTGGTTGAAAGACACGGCATTTGTCATTACGATATTCATCAATATAATGACAAAGGCCAAAATCAATTATTTTTACCATTTGTCCACTTGAATCCAACCTGAAAATATTGAATGTTTTCTATTTTTTTTAAATTAAACTTACATGCAATTTTGTGGACTTAAATCACGGTGTACAAGATTCAATTTTGTCAAATAAGCCATTCCTTGGGCGATTTGTTCCAGAATATTAAGCAATTTTCTTACTGGAATTGTCTAAAATTCGAGTTTTTAAAATGAATATTAGTGAATAGTATAGTCATTCAAAGGTCATTTTCTACAAATTTTATTAAAATTTTATTTTTTTTAACTAATTTTTTACTGATTTGGAATAAATTTTCAATATATATTTTTTTAAAAATAGTTTTTTTTACTATTATTGGGAATTTTTTTTCGCGAAATTTTTCTTATTTCAATATCTAATAATTTATTAAAATTTTTCTGTACTTATCATTATCGACAGGAAAATTTGAAAAATATTTTTGAGATTCATATCTATATATTTTATTAACATTGAAAAAGACATTATTTTAGAGTTTAATTCTTATAATCAATTATTGGGATGAAAAAATGTGCCAGCAGAGGATACCGATAGGTGTATTTTTCATTCCCACTCATATTGTCCTATTTTTATTTTTGACAAGGTATAGTTGGTTTTTGGTTACCCACTGCAGAACCAACCTCTTCATTAAGAAGGCACATCTCTTCTAATGTACCACCGCCCATGAATTCTGTTACAATATGCGGCACATTCATTTGAGTACCAATTTGGGCACAATAATAGCCACGAAAAATGATAATATTCGGATGGGAGCACATTGCCAGAAGACGAATTTCATTCTCCAAATCTTCAGGCTGATAATTTCCATTTCGACAAATTTTTATGGCTACTTTTTCATTTTTGGGCTTCAAAATTCCTATAAAAACGTCGCCTTCATTCCCTTTAAGTAAAGGCATTTTTTGCATATATTTAATTATACAAACTTATTTAAATATTTTTTATATAATAAATTTCTGGCTCTCACCTCTTTTCATTTTATGATCGTTCAAAATCTCAATATCCATTAGATTTAATTTATTTAATTGACAATCAGTTAAATCGGTTAAAAATGTCGAAGAACAAACAACATATCTCTTTTTCGATATTTTTTTAGAGCACTTAATTAAATTTTTGTAAAAAAAAAGTAAAATTAATTTTTACCAGTCTAATTTTACGAATAATAAATAAAATTGATAAACAAATGATAATAAGTATTGAACCAAATTTTATTGGAAATTCGACCGCAGGATGCAAATATGAAGTGTCTTTTTGTGTGATATTTATAATTTCACAGCATCTTAAAATAATGAAAAAATTTAATTTAATTAGAAATTTTTTATCAAATAAAATTTTGCAAAATCTGTGTAGTAAAAATTGAAATGGTTTTTGAAATTTGCATAATAAAACAGTTTGAAAGGTAATTAAATAATGGTTAAGTAGGAATATTGGGAATATATATATATATATATATGTTGAAGCCGATTTGGGGAAACTGGCCATTCCTGGTGAAGGCCGGACGAAAAACTGGCCATACCCTGGAATGGCCGGTTTATCAGGTTGGCCAATTTGGGGAATCGCGGCTTCTAGGCATCCTACAGATTCGAGAGTGGTCTTTCGACTCGGCATTTCGATTTATTCTATGAATTTCAATATCAGACTGGTTTAACCCTAACCTTTGCCCCTAATTCGGTCTGTAATTGAAATTTCATTGACTAAATCGACCATGACAAATCGAATGATCTTTGTAGAATATGGGAATATTGGATTGATATTTAAATTAGATTTGACCTTATATCCCATTGGCATAATATGTAATTTCCCCTCTATATAAGCTTTCCTCATTCCTCCCAAATTATCTCAGTCTGACCCAGTCTGTTGTTATTTTATATTGAATTCACAAATCTATAATTTCATTCATTATTATTATTCATTATACTTATTGGATAAATAAATTAATTAAATACATTCGGACATAACAATCTTACTCACATTGCTTTATCAATTTATTAATTCTTATTTTTAAGTAACAACTTTAAAAAATTTGATTATTTTTTTTATTCTTAATGGATTCCAAAATAGTTCCATTTACTATTGAATTAATAAACATATTATCTATTAATCAAAAATAAAATAATATTTTGTTTCTTACATTTGAATCCGATACTGGTGATCGATCACATGCCTCTTTATATTGAACCTCCCAATGGTGCTCACGCTCTACGTAGATATTGCCCGAACCAGCAATCCATTTGTTGCTTTCCTTTTTCCTAAAATTCTCTATGATGTAATTTTCCATGCAGTCATTCTTCAACAAGTTCAGCCGCCATCCGTTCGAATGAGTACAATTATCTGCTGGCCCATTATCTACTACTTCTGATTGAGCTTTTTCCGTACCTCTAACAATTGTTATTGGACATTCACTTATTCGTGCCAGTGTGATGATCCCGTTTGATCCATCAATTGCCTTTTATTAAAAATTAATTAAATTTTTATTCTCATCTCTGACTTTTTTATAATCTGAAAAATGATTTATTTTTGAACATTTCTTTCTTTTTAGAAAAAGAAAATTGGTTACATTACAAAGTTGCACAATTTGAATATTCTGAGTCAAAATTTTTTTTCTCTCATATTTTACCTATTATTATTAAAGTAAGAATAAAAATTGTAAGAAAATTTTACAATCCTAAAAAAAGAACCTCATCATGAATGCCTTCCAATGATACCCATTCGGCGAGTTTAATGCCGACTGATGTGAGCAACTCCATTGCCAACTTATGTGTATAGACAATTTGCTGTGATTGATCAATGAGAATCAAAAGCCGTAATATTATTAAATTTGTATTTTTTGAGTGAGACATTATATTATATTGTGTCTTTTTAAGTAATTACATTTTTTAATGTGTGTGGCAAATTTATAAAATTAAATTTCATATTATTTAATTTAAATATTAAAGCAAAAAAACCATTTATGTTAAAAAGTAAAGAACTAAATTCTAAATATTATCAAAAAATTTATTCTTCCTCATAGGCTATCAATTTTTATTTGTTGCACTTTCATTATCTTATCAATACTAATAATGTAATTCCTTATTTTCTTTTAATCGGTCTGGGAAAAAGAGACGATTATTATAATTATTTTTTATTCCTTAAATAATTTATCGATAAAAAGAAATATATTCATTGAAGGAAGTAAAATCGGAATTAACCGGATGTTTACGAGAGGGACTTTATCATTTTCGACTAACTAAAAGTAACATGTAAATTGTAAATATGATTTATTAGAAGTGAACAAATGAAATTGGCCATTTAACAATCAATAATCCGCCGATGGGCACAATTTATTATAGATCACTTTTTCATCGGCATTCAATGTATTACACCAATCTTTGAGCCATTTGTAGCCGCAGAATCCACAACATTGATGATAATAGTAGGGATGAAGACGTGAGAACAGATGTTTCAGGAAAGAACGATCACAATCCGGTTTCATATGATTTATTAGAAGTGAACAAATGAAATTGGCCATTTAACAATCAATAATCCGCCGATGGGCACAATTTATTATAGATCACTTTTTCATCGGCATTCAATGTATTACACCAATCTTTGAGCCATTTGTAGCCGCAGAATCCACAACATTGATGATAATAGTAGGGATGAAGACGTGAGAACAGATGTTTCAGGAAAGAACGATCACAATCCGGTTTCGGCTCACATTGTTTGCAGAAGACAGCTTAAGAAATCAAAAATAAACAGATACTAATTTATTTTTTCAATGAAAAATTACACTCTTTTAAAATGATCCTAAAAAATGATTGCATATATAATTATAATTATTGATAGATTTAATTCTTCCGAAAATATATTAAGGGAAGGATAAGGCCCAACCAGGGTGACCCAATGGTCTGACAGAAAATGCGGCATGGAGCACAAAAAATGCGGCAAAAATGAGTAAAAAATTATCAAAAATGCGGCAAAAATACGGCATATTTTAAAACGTTTAAAATTCAATAAAAATTCATTTAAAAACATTTATTCTTCATATTTTTCCATTGTTTTAACTTTCTTTAGCAATTCGGGATTGGAAATAAAAAGATTATAGGCTTGTTGACTATCAAAATCAGAATTGAATTTTATAGAGACAAGTGAATTAAGTAATTTCATTTTCATTTGATTCCGTTCATCGGTTTTCACATTTTTGACCACAGAAAATACAGATTCGCAAAATGCGTTAGATGAAAAAATAGACAATAATTTAGAAACGAGAATTTTTAGGTGGACAAAATTGGGGTCTTTAAAAATGAGTAAAAGGTTTTTTGCCGAGAGATTTGGGTTCTTTTGCCGAGAGATTGGGTTCTTTTGCCGAGAGATCGGTTTTTTGATTATAACTTTTTTGTGCTTGATCCTAGACCTCCAAACCTTATACTCATTTTATAGAGCTCATCGAGATGCGTCGATTGATGTATAGTTTGTCGCGATTTGGTTCAAAAATAAATGAGTTATAAACCAAAAACCAAAATATGGTTCAAACGGTTTAATACTTTTAATTTTGGCCAAATCGCGACAAACTATACATCAATCGACGCATCTCGATGAGCTCTATAAAATGAGTATAAGGTTTGGGGGTCTAGGATCAAGCACAAAAAAGTTATAATCAAAAAACCGATCTCTCGGCAAAAGAACCCAATCTCTCGGCAAAAGAACCCAAATCTCTCGGCAGAAAAATCCCCACCCCTTTAAAAATTGCTGTCCATTTCTCATCCAGTTTCTTTTACACATTTTTCTTTCGGGAAGAGTATAAAAAGGAAATATAATTAAATTAGAGATAAAAAACGAAGTCTTTTTGTCATTTTTATTGCACAAATAAATTAAAAAATTATTTCAAAAATAATTTAAAGCAAATTTATGAAATTTAAGCGATTTCTGTAAAAATTGCCAAATTGCGGCAAAATGCGGCAAAAGTAAAAAATGCGGAAAAAATGCGGCGAGAGGTTCGAAAATGCGGCATTTGCCGCATTTTCGCGGCAATTGGGACACCCTGGGCCCAACCCAACTTAGAGTCATTTATCTTTGTAATAACTCATGTAGAACATCTAATTTTAATGATTTAAAAATTAAATTAAATATCAGAATGTTTTATATCCAAAAATATTAATTTTATTTAAATTGGTTAAGATATGATAATATTATACCCAAAACGATTGCAAATTTAAAAATTCATAATGATAATTTTTAATAGTATATTGATCATAATTTCATCAGTTTTTAATAATTTAAATTAATTAATATAATAGATAACAAGCAATCTACTTTTTAATTTGATATGAATTTTTTCCAACTTTATATAAATTTATCAGCCGAACATTCGCAAATGCACTCTATTCACTTGCTTTTTTTGCATAAATTATTGTAATGTTATAGCAAATTAATTAATTGCCATCCAATATATTAACTTATTTACATCACCTGTATAATCCACATTCAAGTCAAGGCCGTCAAAATGTTTGTAGGCAATGGGCGTTAGCGCATGCATTGAGCATTTTTCGAGCTTACGCCAAAAGAACAAAAATAAGCTTGATTCCAAATTTATTGCACTGGACAACGCTAGCCAATTGCAATGGCGGTTCATCCAGTCCAAACCACAATGGCCACAGCATTCATCGCGGAAATAGGTGGAATTACTGGTCACACATTCCGCCCTATCCGGTGAACACAAATCACAATTACGGCGTTTTTCCAACAAGGACCCTTCATCTGGTGCTGTGGTTGTGATTGGAGCTGTTGTTGTTGTTGTTGGTGGTGCAACTGTTGTTGTTGTCAAATCCTCAGGGCAATATCCATTCTGTAAAAGTTAAAACGTCCAAGTATTAATCTAAATTCTCTAAAATAATCCAAATAATCACTTAAAAATTTTCATCCATCTCTAAAGCTTAATATTTCACATTAGAAAATAAATATTTTTCAAAAACTATCTATTATAATAGTAGGATGTTTTAAGACAATTATCGAGCAAAATGTGCTTAATATAAGAGAATAGAAATCATTTAACCATACACTAAATTCTCTAGAATATTTTCAAAATTTAGTGATTAATAGAAATATTTTAAAAAATGGTTTCATTTTAACTTATATTTAGGGACAAAAATATTCTAAAATAAATTGTGATTTGTGAGAAAAAATATTAAAAAATTTGTCAAAATTATACAGTCCTTTGTAACTTAAACAAATTCGACTCATTTTTGGGCTGTTTTAGAAAATTGATCTCTTTCACAATTGAAGAAATTTTCAAAATTTTTAAAAATTGGTAACTTGATCATATTTTCATATTCCTTTTTCAAAATACATTTTAAAAATTTCTCAATTTTTAAAATATGCAAAAAATATAGAATTTTTAAAAATATTTTAAAATTTTAGATAAAATTCTCAAATTTTCTGTCTTTTTTATCGAACACTGAATAATGATGAATAAAAATAGATTCGTCCCAATCAAAAATTCAATATCAGTATAAACTATAAAGATTTATTTTTGCGATTCCAAGCTTATATATAGAATATATTTTGTACCTCTTTCCAAAAACTCAATTTTGTGCTTTGTAATTTCCTGCACCACTCTAAAATATAGTCATTGCCGCAACGTCCACAACAATTTTCTGCATAATAAGATGGATAATTGATGGCATCTGATCCCTCGCAAGCCGAGTCGGGTTCACAATCCACACAGAATTTGCAATGACCGCTGTATTCACTGACCGGCACAAGGGTACTGTCTTCATCCGGCGGGCACATTTCCCTTTCACGTAAATCATGCAATTCAGCCTCCGGTCGATTGTCACAAAAATCGCGTAGCCATTTGGCTCCACAACGTCCACAACAATTTGAAGCAAAATTAGCAGGAAAATACCTAGCATCGGATCCAAGACAATTCGAGGCAGGCTTGCAATGTTGGCAATTGCATGTACCTGCACAGGGATGGGATCGGTCTCACAAAGAAAAAATGGATATTACCATTTTTGCCAAAAATATCGATTTCGTTCCAAAAATGTAATAAATCACAAAAGATTTCAATAAATTTTTAAATTTTATTCATCGGTTTTTATATGAATTTATAAAGCGAAATAGATAAAATATAGAATATTACCTGCCCATAAGCCAGCAGTGAATGTACGTCTTCGTGTCATACAACACTTCTCCATGTAATCCTCCATATCGTCAGGTGTTCGACCATCGCATTCACTGTTGTAGCGTGGCAGTTTTGGCGAAGGACAATGATTATATGCCTGTGTGGTGAATGGTTTTCCCATACAACGAGTGCAATTGTAGATGGAACAAATTTTTTTATAATCTCCTGGTGAGGCCGTTTCGGAAGTTCCAATGATATTCTGTGTTATAGAAATATTGGAAATTGACAAATACTAGCTAACAATTCGGATTAACTATTGGAAATCTTGACTTCTAACTACATATAATTGAGAATGGGTTAATTTTATATGATTTATCCTAATAAGATTAAATTTCAAATGGTATTTATATTTAAAAACAAAACTTTTTTAAAAATAAATTTTGATTATTCTAACTTCAATCTAGGATTGGTTGGTCTGAATAAGAAATTTTATAGACTAAATTCACGAGGCCGCTCATATTTTCGATATTCCAGGTATAACAGAAGCTGGGATTTTCGAAAATAGATAGCTTAGAATCTAGCTTATTCCGGAATTAATCAATTTATATTATTATATAAAAAATTTATTTTGACCTGTTTATTTGAGATAGAATTAATAAATTTAAAAAATAATAATATTGGACTAATTGATTACCTGAAAATTCGGATCCTTGGTTATAATTGTCTTTGATCCATCCGCCGAGAAGCCATCTTGTGGATAATGCATAACACTGGTGTAGTCGTATTCAACACCGTAATTATTTGACTCGAGTTGCGGAATAATTTTGAAGTTATGTTCTCTTCCTTGAAATTACAAGATAAAAAGTATATAAAAAAAGGTACATTAGTACATTCTCTTTTCCCGTCCCCGTGGAGAATTATTTATCAATCCCTAAAAATTGGAAAAATTTGACTAACTCCTTAATTGCTGGATATTTTTTAAATAATTATAGCCAATTTTATAGAGCTTTAGTGAACTAAGAAAATGCAATTTAATAAAATTTATAAAATTCACTTTGCTCTCTATACGTTCTTAAAATCGAGGGAGAGGAATTAAAAGAACATACAACATTAATTCAATTTTAACGATAAAAAGATTACATTTAATTTTTACCACATTTTTTTTTCTTAACAATTTTTTATTGTTTCTTCTATTATTTTAGATAATTTATACATCGAAAAATTGTTTACCTGATTCCACATTTTCGAAATTTATTTCCACATAATGATCTCTGTCGTATCGACTCTGTTCATGCCATAAGCCAAGTTTGTGAAGAAATTCATGGATGATTGTGCCTTGCTTAAGGCAAGTGCTGAAAAATGAGTGTCCCAATGAAACAACATTTTGGCCGTCGGCACGCCCAACATATTCAACATAGCATCCTTTCTGATTTTGTATATCGAACCAGGAATCGTGTTTCAGCGTCGCCATATTTCTGTCCTCAAAATCAATGCATGTGTTCTGTGAAATTTCCTCCATTGATTTGTGGATTGTCTCCAAGTGTTCCGATTCTGGTCATATTTATTATGATTATTTGCATATCCAATTATTAAATTTATTAATGTTACTGAAAATATTCCCAATTGTTAAAAAAATAGAATTTAACAGATGCTGAGCTGATAAATTGAAAAATATGATTATAAATTTCTACAGATTAAAGTAAAAGCTCATTGTCATTCGAATCGACATGGTCGATTTATATATTATTAAATTTCAATTTTATGCCGAAATTTGGAGCTTATTAATTAATTAAAATAAAATAAAAATTCATTTGGGTTTAAACAACAATTAATTTCTCTTAAAATAAAATCATATGGGTTTGAATGGCTATATGATACCTTTGATCGAAAAACCATTTGGTCGAATGAAACCAAAAAGTTTTCGACCAAATGCTCATTCGATTAAGTATCTGTACGCCGTTTGAATTGAAATTAAAATTTAATCGATTATGCACCTTTACGAATGGGTCTATATATTTTGGAGTTTAAAGCAGAAAGTTCAAAAATTTATCAGTCCATCCTTAAATATATTCAGGAATATATATTTCAAATATTAGTAAACAAATAAATTTTTGCATATTTAAATTGAATGTATATTTTTTTTTATGAAAAATGTAAATGGATTTTTATTTTACATAGTTCATTTCAACATTCTTATTTTATAATAATATCGCAATTTAGTTATAAATTCAAATTTTTGTTGAAGACAAACCATAATAGCTGGTTATTACATATTGTACAGTGAAACGACCCTCCTCATTTTTGTTTTTGCTCCAGAGTCGGTCACTGGAGCCAGCTTCCACCCATTTTATTGCATTGCGCATTGCATTTATTTCCAAATTTCTTCAAAATTTATATTTGAAAATAGCTGTTAATTAATATAACAAACATATCCATTTTGCCCTTCCATGGCGGAAATAATATATCATCCTCTCCTTTTTCGAATTGCTCACGAAGAAGAGATTTATGCTATATTGATAAGGAAATCATGAAATTTTATTTATTTTTAAATTTTATTTATGTTTTTTTTTGTTCGATTCATACAAAAAAAAATAATTTTTTTCAAAAGAAATAAAAAATTTAATAATTTAACTATAAAATAATATCTATAATTTAATTAAAAAATTTTTCGGTAATACTTCGGTTTAGGCCCCCCCTTCTTGACAAAAAAAGTTATTTTTTTTTTGCCCTAAAAACGTGTATTTAGGGATTTTCAATGATGGGGAATCCGAATTTGACATTAGTTTTTCACTAACTTTACTGGCTGAACCGTAATCGGTTCACAAACCGGTTTCGAAAAATTGTACTTTGGTATTTTGTGAGAATATGTGACATATTATATATGAATCGACGCGTTTTGATGAACTAATCACGAATCTCTAATCGGTTTCGCATAAAATCCAAAATTAAAAAAGTTATGGCCATTTTATCCCATGGGTCATCAATACACCTTATGAAATTTTAAATGTCCATAACTTTTTTAATTTTGGGTTTTTTGCGAAACAAATGACAGATTCGCTATCTGCTTATCAATACGCTTCGATTGATATATAATATACCGAAAATACAAAAGTTCGATTTTTTGAAACCGGTTTGTGAACCGATTACGGTTCAGCCAGTAAAGTTAATGAAAAACTACTGCCAGATTCGTATTCCCCATCATTGAAAACCCCAAAAAACACATTTTTAGCGCAAAAAAAATAAAAAGTTTTTTTTGTCAAAAAGGGGGGGCCTAAACCGAAGTATTACCAATTTTTTATTTCACCTCTGAATAAGCAGAAAAAATGAATAAACCATAGATAACAAAAATCTGTAACAATTTTTTTGCCATCATCATTCGAATTCTGAAAAGTAAGGAGAGTAGCCCTTATTCAAATTAAAATATATTATCATATAGTATCAACTATCAAGTATCAACTAATTTTAAATAAATTTTATCATCTGTAGGATTATTTTATTTTATGAAGAAAATCTTTATTGCGTGTCACATTATAAGCAAATTGTAAAAAAAACTGATAATAGTTTTAAAAAGATAATATCAATCAATTTTCACCATTAGATAATTCAAATAATATTGTTTTATTTTACAAATAAATTTCCTCTCTATTTGTCAAACAAAATCATCAATTTGGATATAATATTATTGTTTATGTTTATCAGTCGAAGAATCAACAATTTTTTTATTTGACAAATAACATAATAATTTCTCATCTCTGTTTGTCAAATAAAATTCTTTTATGCAAATTATATTGTTGTTTATCATTATCAGTCGGGTTTATTTATGATCCGTATCATTTGTTTATTCTATTTTAATTGACAAATAAATATCAAAGGAAAATTGAACTATTTGAGTATTCTGCTGTTCACTCGGGGACACACTATAAATTCAAAAATTTATTTCCAATAATTCATTTATATCGCTATCATTAAAAAGTAATTTGAATAAAACTACATTTCTAATACTAATTTTAAATTCCTAAATACATTGTTAAATCGAGCCATCAATAGACAAATCAAAGTGCTAGGCACGACTTTCATCTATCATATACGAATATAGTTTAAAATTTTTATTATTTCTATTTGCAATTATTTTAAATGTAATTAAAAAATTTAAATTATCATTTTCACACTTTAGGAATGGCCCGCATTTGTATTATTTAGGAAATGTCCTAACATCCTTATTAATTAATGAATTGATAGTGACACTCAAATCATAATATTGTTTAAAATAATAAATAAACTTATAACCAACATTGTATATTTTTTATATAACCCATAAAATGTGAATTTTTATACATTAATGCAAGAAATAAAACTAAAATAACTTTTTTTAGTCTATTTAAAAACAAACAATTAATTGATATTTTTGCAGAATAATGATATTTTTCGTGATAATTTTATTTTCTCAAGTATTTCTGAGTGAAGGATTAAATTGGAACTTCGTCGAATCTGCAGAGAAACAGCAACAAGATGGAACTTTGGAACAACTAAACCACAAAATCATTGGACAATTTGTACAAAATCAACAAAATCTAACTCACAATCGAGGGAGAATAAAGCGTTCAATTGGAAATGAGTGCCCCACCGGGGGTTATTGCCGGGCTGGATACTTTTGCGGCCAAATTCTTACTGACTACTGTTTTAAAATTGGCAACACTGAATGCCCTGATTATGGCAGTTGTCCAAGTGGCTATTATTGTAGCAAATTTCATCCTGAAAAATGTGTTCTAAATGGTAACATGGAATGTTCAAATTTTAACGGCAGCTGTCCACCTGACCATTATTGTGGAAAAAGAATGTGTATCCCTATTGGCCATATGGAATGCCCAGATGGAAAGTATTGTAAATCAAAAAATTACTATTGTGGCAGAATTCATCCCGATCGATGTTTTCTAAATGGTGAAACAGAATGCCCTAATTTCGTCGGCAGCTGTCCAAGTAGTCATTATTGCGGAAGGAGACAATGCATTCCTATTTCATAAAGCACGGAAAGTGAAATGAATTGAAAGAAGAACAAAACATTAAAATTTTAATAATCAATATTTTTGATTTTTGGCTGATTAATAAATATGAAAGTTGAATTTAAAATCCGCCATGACTAATATGAAAATTTGGTACCAATTTTGGTAATAGAATAGTCAATTTGATCAACCCCTTTAGTAATAATTCATAAATTACTGAATAATTTTTATATTATTATTAAAAATTAAAGATCAAATATGGCTATCGAATTATATTATTATTATGTAAAGTGATTCAGAATTGTTAGAGTTATTCCCAAAAAAATTTTCAAATAATTTTTATTATTGATTAGAAAAATGATGATGGGGGTTTTTACTTTTTAACACCAACTACAAATTCTCTAAAGATTAATAAATTAATTTCAGTGGATAGTTATCAGCTTATTTTTTAATTCGGAAGCAAATTTTCTTATTCCTCTAATCATCATAAAATTCATATGGTCCTTGATTAGTTTTTTATTCTAAACGGCTTATTGCCATTGATCAACTTTTTAATGTTCAAATTAGGGTTAATTATCCGTTGACGGGACGGGTACGCAGGACGAGTATTCGCGCGATTTTGGGCTAATTATCCGTCCCGTTATCCGCAACCCGATTATCCGCATTATCCTTATCAGCGATTTCATTATCCGCCTACCTGTCTACCCGTAACCCTCATTTTTTCCCGGATTTTTGTCATTTTTTGGATACATATGATGAATTTTTTAATTTTGAAGATGGCAACCACGTTCAATTTTTTAATTAGAAACAAATAAAATAATAAAAAAAATATTAGTAAAGAAAAAAAATGTTTTTATTTTGGGAATTTTTTAAATTTGAGTAAGCAAATTTCAAAATCTACAGTATATCAAATGAGTACTGGACAAGTAATATCCGCGGATAATTTTCGAAAATGGCCTAGCCGTCCCTTATCCGTGACTTGATTATTCGCACTACCCGTTACCCGTGAGTTCATTATCCGTGCACGAATAATTAACCCTAGTTCAAATAATATCTCTGAATAAGTTTTTTGATTAAAAATTGCGCGACCTTCAAATTGGTCGTAATACCTAATTAATATCCTTATCAAAATATATATTTATTAAAATTATTTTAATTTTTTGTCATATTTATATATGTATAAGGATATTCGCAAAGGAATAAATAAAGAGTAATTAATTAGTTATTGAATGATAGTTTTGTTAAAAAATATTTTATTTTTCCCAAATTGCCATTCCAATTTCATTAAATTTGATGCTTGGAATTTTCCTCTAATAGAATAAAAATGAAATTTTGAAATTGCCGATGGAATTGTTCACATTCTTTTGGCTTCAATATTAGCTCAAGTTTCAGAAAACAACTTTCTCATGGCAGGACAAATTACCAATTTTTGCATCCAAAATTGACCTTAAAATTGTTTAATTTACATATTCATCTAATAAAATATTATAAATTTTAAAATAATTACTGTTTTTAGAATAATGCAATTAAATTTCTGAAGCTATATTTTATAATAAGAAAAATTGAAAAGTGAAATTCGCATTTTAAATTTTTAATTGCCGGAATAATATTGGAATAAAATTATACCCTTTCTGTAGCACAGGAAATTGCAATGTGTGTGAATACTTAATTAAAAATACATGATTAGAACAACTAATTTAAAATAAAATTATAATATACATATGATGCGGCGAAAACTGGAATTCGGCGAAAATCGGAAATAACACATTATTTCGCCGAAGAAGCAGAGTACATACCTAAACCTAGACCCTAGCTCCTAACCCCAATCCCATGCTGCCGAGCCCCTAACCCTAACCTATACTTAGTTTTTCGAAATTCCAACTTTCTCTGCTTCTCTGACGAAAATAGTGTGTAAATTCCAGTTTACGACGAATTCCAGTTTTCGCCCCGACATATATATTATTTGCGAAGAGAATCTTTTATTTGCTTGTCATATAACAAAAGGGTATTCTTTCAAAACTGAAAGGAATTATGCAAACTGTAGCTGGCAATGTGATAAATAATTGGCAACAAATATGATAAGAAGTCTATAAACCTGAATTATTTAAAAACAAGATAATAATGTTTTATTTGACAAAGAAGCCAAAAATTTCCTATTTTGACAAATAAAATCATCAAATATGTTGTTGTTTGTCCATCAAAAGGAATACTTTTTTTGGAATATAGGAAAAGATTTGTTTTTATCATTTTTATTAATTTTTTCAATTGTCAAATGAATGTTGTGATAAGAAAATATGTTCTATTCCAATGATGATGTTCACTTAAATTTAGTGCATTATAAATACAAAAATTTATTTCCAATAGTTCATTTACAAAAAAAATTTTGAAAATTACATTTGAAAATTTAGGCGATTTTTTTAAATTCTCAATTATTTTTCCTTTTTCGGATATCAAATAAAAATTTTATTTATTTATGTTGTTCATATAAGTTGAATTGGCGAAATTTTGAATACTTTCATTAATAAATAATTTTTTTTCTCATCGAGATTGAAGTTTTCAAGAAAAATTATGTAAAAAAACTTTAAAGAAATATTTTTGAAGTTATTTTTAAATTTTTTTTTCATTTTTATTACAATAGTGAACTTTACCAATCCCAAAGAAATATAATTTCTTCAAAAAAAGGAAGAAAATAGGAATTAGCTTCCAAGAGAAATTATTGAAATTCTCAAGAAAAATTGCATTTTAAAATAAATTAATAAACATATGCTAGCAACTATTATTAATATTTATATAATAATGCAACAAAAACAATTAAAGCTAAATATAAATATTTATTTATGTTGATAATTTTTTTGCAGAATAATGATATTTTTCGTGATAATTTTATTTGTTCAAGTATTTCTGAATGAAGGATTAAATTGGAACTTATATCAGTTCAAAACAACTGAATCTGCAGAACAACAACAACAACTAGATGGAACTTTGCAATTGCAACTACAAAATCAAAAGAATAATATATTTGCAACAAATCAACACAATCGAACTATTACTATTCATAACGGGAGAGAAAAGCGTTCCCTGGGAAGAGAGTGTCCTAATGGACTTTATTGCGATCCTGGATACTTTTGCGGCACATTTCATCCGACTAGTTGCTATCCCATTGGCAACACTGAATGTTCAAATTTCGACGGCAGCTGTGCAAGTGGTTATTATTGTGGAATGAAATATTGCATCCCAATTGGACACTTAGAATGTCCGAACGGAAATTATTGCTCCAATAAAACATATTTTTGTGGCAAACTACATCCCGAAAAATGTTTTGAACCTGGTACCACTGAATGCCCTAATTTCGTTGGCAACTGTCCACCTGATCATTATTGCGGAAAGACACATTGCATCCCTATTGGTCACATGGAATGCCCTAACGGCAATCATTGTTTGAATAAAACCTATTATTGCAGCAAATTTCATCCCGGAAATTGTTTTGTTCCTGGAGATACAGAATGTCCTAATTTCGTCGGCAGTTGTTCAAATGACAAATATTGCGGAAAGAAAGGATGCATTCCAATTGGGCATATGGAATGTCCGAGCGGCAATTATTGTTTGAATAAAACCTATTATTGCAGCAAATTTCATCCTGGAAAGTGTTTTCCAAATGGCGAAACAGAATGCCCTAATTTTGCCGGAAGCTGTCCAAATAGTCATTATTGCGGAAGGAGACAATGCATTCCTATTTTATGAAGCATGGAAAATGATATGATAGAAAAGGAAAAAAATTAAAGTTATAATAATCAATATTTTATGTTCGATTTTTTATCTGATTAATAAATATAAAAGTTGAATTTTAAATCCGTTATTATGTATTCATATGAAAATTTGGTACCAATTTTGGTAATCAACTTGATCATCCCCTTTAAAAATAATTCATAAATGACTGAATAATTTTTATATTTTTATTAAAAATTAAAGATCAAAAAATATATATGGCTATGGAAGTTCATTCAAAGTTATTCCCAAAAAGTATTTCAAATAACTTTTTTTATTGATTAGCAAAATGTTGATGGGGGTTTTAGCACCAACTACAAATTCTCTAAAGAATGTTAATAAATTGATTCAATGGATCGCACTTTCATGAGCTTAAAAAGTTAATCATTTTATTTTCGAAAAAATTTATCAAAAATAGGAAATTTCAAATTAATCATTCAAATTAATAATCCCAAAGCCCAAATAAATTATTTATTTGATTCGATTGATGTTTTAATCAAAATATCGGATATTGGCAAAAAAAATAAAAAAGAATGGCAATTATTGAAAATTTTGTTAAAAAATTTTTTGGAATACTATTTTCCATTGAACAAATTTTAAATCGATATAGGCCATAATTTTTTGGCACTCCCAAATATAATTAAATGTGTTTTTTTAGAATTTCATCAAAGTATTATTGAAAATATTCTTATTGTTTGAGACCTCCAAGACTTATTTTCTCATACTTATTCTCAATTTGACAAATAACAAAAATTCCAATCTATTTGACAAAAAAAATCATCAATTTTTCTGCATAATAATTATTGTTTATCAATATGAAGCAATCTGATAAAATAAGCAATCTGTTGATCCAATGATACCAAATGGCTATACCATAATAAAAATTTATTACAAACGTAAATGCATTTAATTATTAAAAAAATATTCTTCATTCTAGACTTATTAGTGTCTCAAAATTCTTCCTTCCTAAAAACATTTTTATCATAATATAATAATTTATTCTTTTTCAATTGTCAATAAATGTTATGATAAAATAATTATGGAATGTTTTTGAATGTTGATATTTATTCACTCAAATCGGAATTGCATAATAAATTGAAAATTTTATTTCTATAACATTATATATCACAATTAAAAATTTTTTTTTGAATTTTTATTAAAAAATTAAAATATTTCTAATTTCTATATATTTGTATTTTTTGGGTAATGACCTACCACGAAAATAACCAGACATTATATTTATAATAATTCTTAAAATTTTCATATTTATACAACAATGAAAGAAATAAATTTTTAATAAATAATCTTTCCTTTAACGTATAAAAAAATAAATTGATAATTTTTTGCAGATAATGATATTTTTTGTGATCATTTTATTTGCTCAATTATTTCTGGATGAAGGATTAAATTTGAATTTTAAGCAGCTCAAAACAGTTGAATCTACAGAACAACAACAACTAGATGAAATTTTTCAACAACAAAACCAGAAAATTATTGAATTTTCTTCAAATCCATATAATCGATCTCAACGAAGGAAAAAGCGTTTAACCGAAGAGTGCCCTGACGGACGTTATTGCAAATCGGGATTCTTTTGCGGTAGATTACATCCCGAAATGTGTATTCCAATTGGCAACACGGAATGCTCTAAAATCGCTGGAAGTTGTTCAAATGACCAATATTGCGGAAAGAAATATTGCATCCCGATTGGGCATATGGAATGCCCGAGCGGCAATTTTTGTGATACAAATTATTTTTGCAGCAAATTTCATCCTGGAAATTGTTTCCCAAATGGAGAAGTTGAATGCCCCAATTTCGTCGGCAGCTGTTCAAATGGCTATTATTGTGGAAAGAAACAATGTTGGTCTATAGGACGTGTGGAATGCCCTAACGGAGAAGTCAGCTGCGATAATGACCACTATTGTAGCCAAAACTCTACCAAATGCATTCCCCGAGGTCGTGCCGAATGCCCCAGGGCGAATCAGTTGGGATATTGCCGCTATGGGGAAGAATGTGCCCGCGATGTATGTGTCCCAGAGGGCAGAAAACTCTGCCCGGACAATGTGCACCATTGTGACAAGGAAACGCAGGTTCATTCAGACTTTAGAAGGAGTAATTATTATTTTACCCAAAAATAATATTATTTTACCCAAAAAAATAATTATTTTGCCCAAAATGATTTCGCATATTTATTTTACCCAAAAATAATATTATTTTACCCAAAAAAATAATTTTGAAACGAAAATAATCTTTTTGTCTAAAAATTAATTAAAATTTTCTTTGTAGGCCCTAAGACCCTGATAGTGAGCGGGAATAGATGGATATAGGGGGATTAAGCCGGATTAGGGGAGATTAAGCCGGATTAAAGGGGATCAATGCCGGAAATTGATTGGAAATGGTCCGGAGGGACAGTGGGATGTCGGGAATGTCGTCCGTAGGTCCAGAGGGTGCGCAGGATATAGCCGGATATAGGGGGATTAAGGTGGATTAAGGGGGATTAAGCTCAGAAATTGATGGGAATTGCACGGAAGGCCACTGGCATGTCGGGGAAGTGTAACAGAGGACCGGAGATTGCGCGGCATTAAGCTGGATATAGGGAGGATTAAGACGGATATAGGGGATTAAGGTGGATTAAGGGGGATTAAGCTCAGAAATGGATGGCAAATGGCCCGAAAGGCTATTAGAAGGTAGGGGAAGTGTTAACAGAGGACCGGGGATTGCGCGGCATTAAGCTGGATATAGGGAGGATTAAGACGGATATAGGGGATTAAGCCGGATTAAGCTTAGTTAGGGGCTAGGGATTAGGGCTATGGTTAGGGGCGGCATGGGATCTAGGGGCTAGGGGTTTGGGGATTCGGAGCACGCGGGATATAGTCGGATATAAGTGGATTAATGTGGATAATGGGGGATTAAGCCTGATTAAGATTACTTAGGGCTTAGAGATTAGGGTTAGGAGTTCGAAGCATAGGATTCTCGCGAAGCCAGAAGAAAACAGCCAAACCAGAACTCGCGCTCATCTTTTTCGATGCTTAATCCGGCTTTATCCTCCTTAATCCCCCTATATCCTTTTTAATCCCCCTATATCCAGCTTAATGCCGCGCAATCCTTGGCCTCTGTTACACTTCCCCGACATGCCAGTGGCCTTCCGTGCAATTCCCATCAATTTCTGAGCTTAATCCCCCTTAATCCACCTTAATCCCCCTATATCCGGCTATATCCTGCGCATCCTCTGGACCTACGGACGACATTCCCGACATGCCAGTGGCCTTCCGGACCATTTCCAATCAATTTCCGGCATTGATCCCCCTTAATCCGGCTTAATCTCCCCTAATCCGGCTTAATCCCCCTATATCCATCTATTCCCGCTCACTATCAGGGTCTTAGGGCCTACAAAGAAAATTTTAATTAATTTTTAGACAAAAAGATTATTTTCGTTTCAAAATTATTTTTTTGGGTAAAATAATATTATTTTTGGGTAAAATAATTAATATCCCTTTAGAAGGAAAATGAAATTTATTCATTCAAATATCAAAGAAAATTACGGTTATTTATTATAATAATTGGACGCGCGGGGACATCTCCATAATTAATAAGGGCAATACATACAAATATAGGCAGGGCACCTCCAAAATAGTAAAATACAAATAAAAAATTCATTGTAATTTGAATTTGAAATATATAGATATTTTTGAACAAATTATTATAAAAATAAAATGAAAAAGAAAATATAAAAACACAAAAATATTAGTAGAAAATAAATTAATTAATATATTATCATATTTTTTTATGTGAAATATTTAATAGTTTTTTTCTTCTAATAAATCAGAATCAGAAATCGGTTTTAGACCCAACAAATCTCATACCATTTTGCATATCTCATAGAGAAACATCGATTGGTATATATATAATTTATCATGGTTTAGTCGAAAATAAAGGGTATTAAAGCGTTTAAACAATATTTGCTTATTTATAATTTTAAAAACTTTAATTTTGGGCCAAAACTTGACATTTTATATATCATTCGATGCGTCTCCATGAGATCATGGTCTAAGATTCAGAGTCTAAACCCGTTTTCTGATTATTTGAAGTCAAAACTGGTTTTTTCTGTAAAAAACTATTAACATATTTTTATTTTTTTATTTTTAAAAATTTTAAATTTATAATGAATTTTTTTATATATTGTGAGATGCCCATATTTGCACTGTTGTAATTTTTTAGATTTCTTAGCACAATTAGCCAATTTGTTCAAATTTGTTAACTAAAAAAATTCCTTAATTGAAAAATGGATAAATGGAGTAAAATATAAAATTTTATGAAAGCTTAAATTCTTTTAAAGATATGCGATCCGACTATGAGCATCGTGAACCCAACAAACTCAACGCGAGGCTGCTTATTCAAGGTGTATATTGATTTTCTGATTAATATTTTTGAAATTAATATTTTCAAAAAAGGATGTGGAAAAATGCGAAGCATACAAAAATATGGAAGAAAAGGCTCTCTGTGGCAACAATGGTTTCCTTCTTGGATATGGCCTCAAATATTGCCGCCGATTCTATGCCCATTATTATTTGTTGGACACCAACGAGCAGCAAATATTGACCTGTATAAGCAACTGCTTGATTGGCCGTCTTCAGCATTATCTGAAGGAAAACATTCCCGAAGAAAACAGCAGTGGGGTACGATAGGGAAAGGAAAATGAGAAGAATAATGCTAGGATTTGCCTTATAGGAACTAATAGAAAATTAAAATTAATTTATAGAATAAAATATTTAAATACAAAAAATATTTTAAAAATGAAATTTATAAAAATATTAAAATTTTTCGAGTGTTTTTTTGTATTTAAAATCTAAATTCATCTATTTTCATACTAAGAATTTTCAACTCGATTTTGGTAGACTGAATTTGAATTATTTATTGAATATAAATAATAAATTATTGTTATATTCTTTTTAAACTAACTAAGGCAAATTTGGATTGCCATGAGCTGAAGTCTGCCGGCAGGGAAATTCAACAAAAATGTTACAAAAAATGCGACCTCTGCTCACTTAACTTCACTAATATCCACCCAATTTGGAGCATCATCACTGTAAAATAATTTCTAATTGATTTCTCGTATTATTGATATATATAGAATGATTTTTCGAGGGATGAACGTCGACAGATCGCCATAATGTGCCGTGAATTTGGATATCACCAAGCAGCCAATGCAGCAAATCCAGAAAATATCGATGAATGATTTATTTAAGATTTTTTTGGGAATATCTATTGTTAAAATAAAATAAAAATCCTGTTATTTGCAATCAATTTTTCACATTGACATGCATATAAATAAATAATTAGAAAATATTGAATGATTGAATAGAATATTAATTCAACAAAATTTAAATTAGCTTAATATATAAATATAAAAACCGAATAGTGAATTTTCGCAAATTAAATTTTTAAAATTATATTTCATCAGGTAGATTTTTTCAGAATAATGTCACTCGGGAAAACCCAAAAAAATTACAATCCTTCAGGAATAAAGGATGGAATATTCCTTCAATTTTCACTATGGGAATCCATAAATCCATTGTTTTACCTTGCAATAATCTGCAAAAAAAATTAATTTTAATGTTATAATTTATGATTTTTATACCTATTTTGTGCAGTTTCTGTTTTTGACCTCTTATATGACTAGAGACTGGACAACTTTTATTCAAGGTTATTTATTAATGAATGATGATGAGAGGACTTTCCTTTGAGGAGAAATCAAAACCCAATAGCAACTGTTTATTTGATTCCCTTCGCAGACAATTGATTAGTCACAACCAACAACTCTCATCAATACTCCCTATTGCACTAACATTTTTGTTTATTCGTTGGACGGAACACGGAACAAAGTTTAAAAATATAGAAAAACCGAAGAAAAAATGCGATCTGACTCATCGATGCCAAATAATATAGCCATCATTGGATTTGAATTTGACTAATGAAAGAAGCTCATCCATTCTGAATTTTTTTTATAAAAATTCCTGCTTTGTTATTTTTGATCGGAAAAATATTTGAATAAGTTTTATAATGCCATTTTAAATGTTAAGTGGAATCAAAATCTTCTATTAAAAGAGCCTAATATTTTTCCTTTCCTAATATTTTTGTTAATTTTAATAAAATTATTTTTTTTTCAGATGGTCATCAACGTATTTAGCTTGACTGGTCAATTTATCGCGAAAAACAGCAAATTTCTTCTTTTCTTTACCTTGATTATAATTGTATTTTTATCAGGTAGAAATTTTGAAAATTTAAATATTAGTTATTACTATTTTATTCAACTATTTTTAACTATTATTAATTTTCCAATAAATTCACAGGTGGTATTTACAAGCTAAATTTGCGTGATGAAGTCAGAGATGGATGGACACCGACCACATCCAGATCACAATATGAAACGGAAATTCTCAAAGAGTTCTTCAATTCTTCATGTAAACTTTAATGTAAAATATACAAAAAAAAAATATAAATTGAAATAAGATTCTAAAAAGAATTTAAAAATTTTTGATTTTATGTAAAAATATTCATTTTTATTTTTGGTACTTTCTTAAAATAAACTAGTAATTACAACGGTCATTAAGGTATTTCTTAAACACATATTATATTTTGATAACATTTTCTTATTCACATCTATAGATCAATAAAATCTTTGCAAATAGTTTTTAGATGAACTATCTATAAATTATAAATTTGCATTTCAAAGTAAAGTTTGAATTTTATTTAATCAATATTGAACAAACATTTGAGTCAGGGCTGGGGACTGGGGTCGAAATTCAAAAACATCGAAATTTCGAGATCGAAATCGAAACCGTATATCAAAGGTAGCACCTTTGCTTTTTTCATAAATCGAAACTAAAACATCGAAATTTCGACGATCGAAATCGAAAATCGTAATTTCGACCCCAGCCCTGATTTGCGTTAATTTTTTTTAATTTATTGGAATAAAATTAAGAGCCGATAGAATGAGAAATGGAGTGTTATTTCATTTTTTTAGAATATTTTGTTTAAAAAATAATTTTCTTTATGAAATGATTTGAGAAAAAATATCGAATAAAAATATATAATTTTCAGCCGATCCGATGCGTGTGACAGTGGTATTGCAGGCCAGAGACAATGGCAGTATGCATCGATTGGAATATTTGGATTTAGCTGTTCAATTCTACAAATTTGTTAGCGAAAATTTGACTGTTTCGGATGGAGAAAATTTTCACTTCACATTTCGTCAAATTTGCGGACCTTTTTGTAATGACAATGTTCCTGTTGTCCTTTTTACGGTTGTTTTAATTATATAAAATTTTATGTCGCATAATTAATTTAAAAAAAAAATAAAATTTATAGTTTATTTAAAATCAAATTTTTTAATATTTTATATTTCATATACAGCAAGCTCTTCACAATTTCATGCGCAAAGGCCATATCCCTGAGCAGAAATTTCATTACCCAATCGCCAGAATCGGCTTTGAAGATCTCCATTTGCAACCAAATTTTTACGGGGTAAAATTGTTTGATGCCAATGATGAGAACTTTGGCAATGATCCTGAAATATTGAAGCTGAACAAATACACAGATATCGTCTATGTTAAGGTAAAATGCATTGAAAATAATTTAAAATTAATTTTATTATACTTTATTATTTTAAGATTTTAAATAAAGGAAAATATTTTTATGTCTATTTCTATTTTTGTCAAATATAATTTAATTTTTCATGAATTCAAATTCAGTGCTCAGATGTTTATCATGAAAATTTTTATATTTAGGATAAGAATATGATTTAGAAAATTAAAAAAAATCAAAAAGAATAAAAATTTGAAATAAAAAGAATATAAATTTGCACAATAAAAATATTTTTATATGACGCAAAAAAATTATACTGGTACCAAATAATAGGAATACTTTTACTTATATATAAGTATCCAAATTAATTTCTGTTTTATGACCGCTTTTATTTATCAATTCCTGTTAAAATAAATATAAATTATTTAATAATTAGCAATGATTTCTCTTCAGGCTATTATGATGACATTTCGTGCCAATTTACATAATGAGGAGGAAAGGAGCAAAGCACAATTTTGGGAAATGGCCCTTTATGATTATGCCAAAGAGAATTTTGGTACAGCTAGCAAACTTCGAGTATTTGTGCTCGGCGATACCATTGTCAACCATGAGGTGATGGAGGATGGGAAAAAGACAACAGCACCAGTTTTTGTTGCCGGTATGTAATGTATTTTACAATTTTGAAACATTTATATTTTAATTTATAATTGCAATAACAAATCATATTTTCTATATGCACATCCTTAGAATTAAATTAATTAAATTTTATGCTTTCTAAATCATAGGTTTAATTCTCATGTTCATCTTTCTTACAAGTGGACTTCTGCTCGAATCATACTATACTAGCATTTTGACTTGGTACAAGGTGTTAATGGTAGCAATCATTTCACTTTGTTGCCCATTATTTGCTGTTTCCACCACCTTTGGATTATGGTCATTGTTGGGGCTGAGGACAAATTCGGCTATGCTAATAATGCCATTACTGTATAATAAATTATTAAATATATCAAATTATTACAATATTTTTTATAGTATTTTGGGAATTGGCGTCGATGATGCATTCCTCACAATGCATGCATGGTTTTCTACAGCAACAAAAGGATTGACTCCAAAACGCAAGATTATATTTGTTATCGAGGAAGTTGGGCCATCGATGACAATCACAACAGTCACAAATGTGCTTACATTTGCCATTGGCGCACTCACACCAACTATTGGTCATCTCATTAATATTAATACAATCAAGAATCAATCAAAATTGACCTATCAAAAATAGAGCTTCCTCCTCTATTTTATTAAATAGCCTATTCTATATTTATTAGTAGAGATTTAGAAAATTTCATCAATCATTAATTAAAAAAAGACAAAATTAAAATTATTCAGAGATTCAACTTTTCTGTGCATCCGCTGCAATTGCTCTTTCGTTCACATTTCTTTTTACACTTACAATTTTGGTTCCAATACTTCTTCTTTTGTCAAATTCTTCGAATATATCCAATGCTGGAATTGATAATGAAGAAAATGCAGATTCAACAGTCTGGGGAAACAAAGTAAAATAAAATAGAATAAATTGGATAAAGGTTTTTTGAAAAAGTTAAAACTTTATAAAAAAATATTGTTATTTGCCTCGACAAAAATAAATTTAATAATAATTCGGTTTAATTAAATGAAAATAATTTTAATTATTTTTTCACAGCTGAGGCAATTGATGCGGACTATACTGAATGTTTACTGCAAAATGATCACAAATTGTGGAATTCGTATTTTACTTTGTTTGTTTTACTTGCTATACATTGTGGCCTCATCATATGGTATATTGAAAATGCGAACCAAACTTGACACGTTTCATTTTATTTTAATTTTTTTCTCACTTAAATTTTAACTAGCTCAGGCTCGCGCGCTATCGCGCGCGACCCTAGCTAGCTACTTTTTGAATTGAACCAATATGTGAAAAAATTAAATATAAGGAAAATACAAATGAATAATTTTATGCATAAATATGAAAAATGTTTCAATAATATAGTGAAAAATATGCTGTAAATCATATAATGATTATATTATAATGAGTAAAATGCAATCATTCTGGATAATCCAATTCGCCAATTTCATATTTGCCAATTTCTTTACTCGGCAAAATCGTAATAGCCTCCGATGAGTAAACGTTGATTGTCAAAACACCGCCATCTAGAAAAGGGATATAAAAATCTAAAAACTAAAAACAACCACTCCAACTGATGTTGCCATTTTTCAGCACAAATTCATCACCAACACGGAATTTGATCGAATTCGGAAAAATGAACTGACATTTGTGTTGGCCATCGGAGCAGACAGTGCCGTCTTCTTTTCGGTTATAACTGCTGACGGAAACATTTCGGGCAACACTGAGACGGATATTCACTTAAAATTTAATATTAAAACATTTTATTTCGCAAAAATATTAAAGCTTCCTTCATTATTAAATCAAAAAGATCCAAAATATTATTCCAGAAAATAAAAATTAATACATAGAAAATAAAAAAATTATACTTACACGAACAAAGTCCATGAGATCCCTTAAGGGAACTCAATGAAGTGAAGTTTCCATCGTTGATGAGCTTTTGACTGACAGCAATGCGGGACAGTTGTGTGAAGAGGAAATTAATCTCCTTTTGTTGTGTTTCACGCGGTACAATACCTCGCAATTTAACCAAAGAACCCTATCATAATAAAAATTTTTAAAAATAAGAAACAAAAACGACCTCTTTTCCTCGAAGAAACTGGTCAAGGAAATCACCCATTATGTTCCAACCAGTCAACAATGTCTTTTTCTTGCCAGAGACCAATTCCACATCACAGACTTTTGAATCATTCCCCTTGACTTTGACCGAACGCAAAGAAGTCTTTATCAATTCTGCTTCAACCTCACTATAATTTAAAAATATATTTAATTTTAAATTTTTTTTATAGAAATTATTATAAAAATAATCATTTTTATAAAAAAATTAAATACTTACACAAACTTTTCATCTTTCTTGACATTTCCAAGTTTCGTAGGATGGAATTCGCTCTCATCCAAGGCAAATTTGGAGGCCAAATAAACAAAAAAATCCTTTGAATCAACTGCATCAATTCCATGCTCAGTTGACTTGATCATTATCAATTCAGATCCATCACGGGGCTTCAATTCCAAATCCACGCTGCCATAATTGTATTCCTTCGATACAGCCGATGTCCCGAATCCACGAAAAGCAAATGTCCGTCCCTTAAAAAAATAAATTTTTAATATTATATAATTTAAAATCAAAATAATATATAAAAAATTCAAAAAAAAATATTTAAAAGGACCAAAAAATCTGTTCCGAGGGAACGAATAATTCTTTCCACACTGTTCTCCCAGCATGTAACATTCACGAAATCATACCCATCGGTTGCAACAAATGTATAAACTTTAGATTCGCGAACCAAGCGGACTGCATCACTGGCAACAATCAACAATTTGATATCACTAAAATTAAAAAAAATAAATAAATAAATCGAAAGAAACAAATTTAAAAATATTTTTAAAGATTATATATTAAAAAATCAGAAATAATAATATTATATTTATTAAAAAATAATATAAACTTACACCATATTTTCCCCCACACGGAGTTGTTTAAGAGGAGTTTTTTTGGTTTTTTTTGTTGGTGGTGGTGGTGAAGGTGGTGGTGTTGAACTTTCTTCCTCCATTATAACAAATTAATTCTAAAAACAAATTTAAATAAAATATTTATAAATATACATAAAATGGATAAAATGAATGAATTTATATAAAATTATTCCTTTTATAAAAAATTTACAAATAGACAAACATTTGTTTGTTGTAAATATATCCAACGAATAAAAAAGAATAAAATATCCATAAAGTTTACGAAAAATTCCTTTCTAATGGATCTTTTTTTCTTCATTATACGAAAATGCAAATAATTTCTTATAATGGAAGGGGAGAAATAATGACGTGTTTGAAATTATGAAAGATATTTTCCATCACCTTTCCTTCATTTATTGAATATTTTGAACCCAAAATATCAAAATTTAAAGGTTTTATATTTTGTAGCCATATACAGCACAATTAGATTGCATTCGAAATCGAAATAATGCAAGCAAATAGAAATCGTATCGATATCAAAAAATGTATCACATTGAATGAAAAAATTGTGAATTTGATAATAAATATATAAAAAATAATGAAAATTAATTTAAAAAATTAATCAAATAACACTTCTTTGTATACTATATTTATTACTTTTCTTTCAATATTTTTTTCATTTAATTTGACTTTTAATGCCTTCCATGATCTTATTCTCGATAGAGCAACATATAATTGGCCATGGCTAAAAACATTTTTTGTCAATTCTATCCCAACTTTATTTAAAGTTTGGCCTTGGGCCTTATTAATACTCATTGAAAAAGATAAAATTAAAGGAAATTGATGTCTATAAAGATCAAATGGATATTCTCCTTCGCAACACAATGTTATTCTAGGAATGTAGGCCAATTCACCGGCATGATCACCTGTTAAAATTTCGCAAACAATTAAATTGGATTTTAATTCTTTAACAATCATTCGAGTTCCATTGCATTGGCCGGCTGAAATATTTAAATTTCTTATTAACATAACAATGGAATTAATTTTTAATTTTAATTCATGAGGCGGAAAACCGCTAGGATTTAAAGAATTCAAATATTCGTCTAAAAATTCTTCTTGCCTCACTTTTTCTTGATTTTCTGCGTGATCAATGCTTGTATATAAAATTTCTTCACCTGGAAGCATTGACAAAACATTTTTATTTATTTCAGTAACATCTACATTTTTGGGTGCTAAAATTGCCATATTAGCCATTTCCGACCATTTTTTTTGTTCTATAACTTCAGCAAATATTTCTTCGGCTAAATCATTACTACAGATATTATCTTTCGGCAAAACAATTTCCTCGTTTTCGTCATTTAACGTTCCATCTCCAACATCTAATAAAAATTTAGCAAATTCTATTTCTTCATTTAATGTTCTCATATTTTTCTTTAAAACAAATTTAACAGCTTTTTTCCAATATTTACTTCTTTTTATAGTAGAATCAACTAATTCTGCTCTAGAAGCATGTTTCTGTATGGGCAATGTCTGACGAAAATCACCAGACCAAAGTATTACCTTTCCACCAAAATCAATTGTGTTACCCATTATTTCTTTTAATTTCTCATCGATGGTGCTCAAAGCTCTTTTATTAACCATTGGTGCTTCATCGTTAATAAACAAATCAATTTCTTTTAATTCTTGCCATCCTTTAGACAAAGATCCAATTTTAGAATTGCTCATATCTAGATTTAGTCCAAATCTGCTATGCAATGTTCTACCCGAAGGCAATAAAGTTGCTGCTATACCTGTAAATGCTGTACAACTAACTTTTTTGCCTTCACCTCTAAGCAAATGTACTAATGTTTTGCAAACTCTTGTCTTTCCACTTCCTCCAACACCATCCATAAAATGAAATGCTGCCTTATTATTTGGATTTTTAATTCTATTGATTATCGAGTCTACAATAAATTTTTGTTCATCATTTAATGTTCGATAAAGTTCCAATCCTTTGGCCATTTCTTCTGCTTTATCAAATTGCTCTCCTATATCTTCATCTAAAGAGTCAATTTGTTCCATTGTGGGAAATTCGGCTAAACTTTTTCCTGCCTGTTCCATCTTTTTGGCAATTTCTAAATATGCTTTTCTTTCAGCAATTTTTTTATTATAATTTCTGGCAAAATCTTCAGACAATGGCTCTTTAAATAAATTCCAAAGTTCATCTGGTTTAGCAGGATTGCAATGCACTAAAATCAATGCAAAAAATTCTCTTAATTTCCACGGCATTTCAAAACTATTCGCTTCTTCTAAAGCTTTTTTCCATTCTTCGTCGTCTCGAATTAGACCTCTGGCCAAACACGCCTCACCAAAAGAATTATAAGTAATAGAATTAAAAGTTTTTAAATCATCATAATTGGTTGCTCCTTTTACATTCAAAAGTAATAATCTCAAATAATAACGTTCTGGCTCTGCTGGCGAGACTTTTACCATTCTACCAATTATTTTAAATTTTGCCTTTCTTTCAGTCCATTTACCTTTATTAAAAACGAACTTTTCTGGAATCTGATGATAAAAATATTTTTTTGCTGAAGGGTGATTTTTATTTAAAGCAAAATATGCCATCAATTCTGAATCATTCTCAATTTTATCTCTAATTTCTTCTTCGTCAAGATTTTCATCAAAATAGCAAATATTTTCGCCAGCCAAATGTACAGGTAAAGACATAATAGAATGGCTCCTATCATACATGGGATATTCTAATATTCGCCAAACTGCTTCCTGTGGGCAAACATACCGTGCATCAATATAATCTTTAATTTCATCGTGATCATTTGTTTCTATCCTTAATTTTGCTCTATCAGGTGGTTTATGCACATATTTATGTAAATATTTTACAGAATCAATACTATTTACTTTTTCGACATTAAAATGACAAATATATTTTTTTAGTAAATAAGGGCAATGCGGTACTACCCATCGATTGTCCAAAGTAATTTTGCGACCAGATAAAAAAACATCAATAGTCCTTCCATTATCAGGACGTGCATAAAGAGCTAAACCATTTTCTAAAACAACTGTTTGTGATTGAAAATTTTTAGGATAACCTTTAGAACATTTCTTTACTTTATTTCCAAATTTGTCTATTTTTTCTTCCATACAGGGACAATTCATATTAAGATCACCACAGGGACCATGGATCATAAATTTTTTTACTAACTCGTATAAAAAAGGTTCATTTTCGACATCTGGAATTTCTGCTCTAATACCCCTATTATCAACATCTTCACCAGTTTCAATTTTATCTTTTTCTGATAATGTCAATAATAAATGGATATGGGGTAATCCTCTACCCTGATTTTCAACAGGATACATCCATGATATATCTAAACCAAAAATTTTCACCTTTGTAATATCTTTTATCAATTCTTTGACTTTCAAATAAAATACTCTATCAATTAAATCTGGCCTATCAGATGGACTTTGACCTTCATATAAATTTTCTAAAATTTCTTCCCATTGTGGATTACAAGTCATTGTCAAAAAAAGATCCGGCTTTCCAAATCTGCGAACAATTGCCATGGCATCTTGAAAATGTTTTTCAATATATCTCGGTGAATTCGTTACAGTTGAAGGTAAAATAATTTTTCTACCTGGTAACATACCTGTTTCATTTGCTTTTTTATTCAAAAAATTATCAATATTTTTATATGCCTCAGCACAAATCTTTCTTTGATTTGATTTTATCCATCTCATTCTATCGCTTTCTATTTTTACCCATTCATCCACACAATATTGCTGAAATAATTTTCTTCCATAAAGCAATGGATTAAATATATTTTCCTTAATTGCTAATGTATAAGCAATATATTGTAGCCTAGTCACTTTTCTATTACCAATTTTATGGCTAATATTTGGGTGCCAACCAAAAGTTCCATTCGGAAAAAATAATGGATAAGTCATAGGTGTTACCATTTTTTCAGTACTATTCAATATTTTTAATTCTTTTCCTTTTTGTCTAACCACAATTTTAGCATCGGGGACTTCACCATCAGCGCCTGGAATGTAGACAGCAGCAACTTCATTTACTCTTGGAATATTATATCCTATTCGACGGTCTAGAGAAGCTTTAGTTTCAAATAGCAATTTTATTTCGAATGGCTCCCTTTTTTCTTGAATAGCTTTTTCATTCTCAATATCTTCTTCTTCTTTCATCATTATATAAGCTTTAGCAAAAGGATTAACACTTTTAATTAACTCATAAATTTCTTTTAGTAAATTTTGATCAACCCCAGGGTTTGATTGTTGCATTGCATTTAAAGCTTGACCAGTGTCTAATATGAAAATTTGTCCATATGCAGGTGCATCACCAGAATTAGGGTGTAATGCAATATTCATTTTATGATATATTTGACCATATATACGAAAGCAATAATGGCCTCTGTTATTTGGGTATTTGTATCTCATAGGATTCAAAGAAGCCATAGAAACACTGCTATTCAAATGTCTGATATAGTCAAAGAAATGCCTAGATCTATTGTCTTGTTGTGTAAATAAATTTTTCAAAATCAGTGGAAAATCTTTTTCGGGAAACCAATTCAATTCAATTTTTCCATGGTGACAACAATCATTAAAAGAATCACCCTTACCAATTATTCTTTCTTCAGCAAAATGTAAAGCATTGCAATGAATGCATTTTACATTCAATTTACCAAGTCTGTGCGGTAAAACATTTTCATAATTTGCTACTGCATATAAACAAATTATTGCTGATGCTCTTCTAACGTAATTATTTTTTGTTAATTTCCTTTGTTTCATCAGTCTATTTTCACGTTGTTCGTCACTTTCATTTTTTCTTCTACCATCAGTTTCAAAGACAAAATTTATATCATCATCCATAATATCAATTTCATCCAAATTAATTCGTTCAATGTCAATGGACTTTCTTTTTTGTGATCTTCGATCAATTTTATTATTTCGCAACAAACATTCACCGCTTTTATCGGGAGCTTTGAACCCGTCTGTTTTAGTATTATTATCATGTGAAGTTGAAGTGGTTACTTCAGTCGTTGGGAATAATTGTTTTTCTCGCACCATCTAAAAAAATTAAAAATATATTAAATATAAAAATTAAAAATATATTAAAAATGTAAAAATTAAAAAATATTGGTGGTATTTAAAAATGTAAATTTAGGAAAAAAAGGCATGCTAATAAAAGGCTGTTGTTGTTTAGGGAATTTTAGAATCAAATATTTGAAATAAACACACTAAATTTTAAACAAATATATAAAAAAGAATACAAATTTTCCATCAAATTTATCCAAAGAATTTCAAAGCAGATGTCTATTTCTCCATTAAGCGAAAAATGTCACTTTCTTTGGATTTAACCAAAGAAATAATGTTGTTTTTGAAATTATGAAATATTTTTAACACCCTTTCGTCGGTTATTTTCTATATTTGAAAGCAAAATTACACTTTTAAAAGGTTTTTATTTTATATCCATAATCAATGGATATGTCCGAAAAAAGTGTACCATTTAATAAGTTAAAAAAATTTGATAAAGAAATCTCCTAAATTTTTACGTATTTGATTTTAGATTGATTCAACATTTATTAATTAAAAATTATTAGATTTGGCCTTTATAAAGAACAAATTTAATTGTGAACAATTAATTGTTGGAATTAAAAAAAATGGAGGAAAGGTTTAAAAATATGCACCAAAAATGTTAATAATTTTACACAATTTTTATAGTATTAAATTTGGTGGTTGGCTACCAGAATTGTTGGATTGGATTA
This sequence comes from Pratylenchus scribneri, assembly GCA_030063045.1. Classification (NCBI taxonomy): domain Eukaryota; kingdom Metazoa; phylum Nematoda; class Chromadorea; order Rhabditida; family Pratylenchidae; genus Pratylenchus; species Pratylenchus scribneri. The sequence continues at coordinate 112,383 of JAQSEB010000163.1, forward strand.
AGCGAACGGAATTGGCCCAATCCTCGTTGAGCACTGCTTCATTCACATTCCATCAATATTGTTATCGTAGATTGCATGGCCGAAAAGTGAAACCATATATTGTTCCGAGACTGACTTTTTCTGCCCGAGAAGTTGGACAAGGAAATTGGCAGACAATTCTACAAAAAAACCGCTATCATCCTGTCCCAATTGATATTGCGGACATCAAACCACCGGGATATATCATCGGATTTGAGGAAATTGTATTTCGGTAAATTTTTTTTATTTTAAAAATTTTTTTTGCCAAATTAATATTGTCTATATTTTTTGTCAATTTTATAGATTTGTTGACAATCGTGCATTGAAATTTATGCAAATAATTCAACCATTGTTCAAGGAGAATGTCGATTTACATTATAATCGTTTTGATCAACATCTAAACGAAAAGGAGCCAAAAATGATCATTACAAAACAACTTATGGCAATGATAGCCTCCATAACAAATAAATTGAAAATAAAAAGAGAAATAGACTTCAATTTGAACATTTTCAATGAGCACTTTTCCGGATTTATTTCTCCTGGTCTACAATCAATCTCGATTTCGATAGTAGAAATGAAGGGGACAGATTTGCAATTGGTCATGAATTGGCTGAAAACACCAATGGAAGATGGAAAACCAAAAATGTTCAAAATTTGTTTCACTGATAAGGCTCAACTAAAGGAAATGATCGATCATATCAAGGAGGTAAATTTCTTTTGAATTTTCATTTTCATATTTGGAATACAAAAATTGTTTATTATATATATATATATTAAGATCTTTTTCAATTCCAATGTGCCAATCAATTTCATCGTTCGGATGAAGTCCATCCCTGATTTAATTGATGGTGAAGAATATTTTGAAGAAGAAGAATTAAAGTTGAAGAATTTTAAAATTGAAAATGAAATGACAGGAGAAATGCTCGAATTGCACAATTTCGACGACTACTATATCATAGTAGGACAGAAAAAAGATGGGGAAACAAAATCAATGGTTGAATGTAAAGAACAAATGAAACAAAAATCGAAAACAATTATTAAGATTGAATGAATGTGTGGGAAATGAGAAAGTAAAAATGTCTTGCTTATTTGTTATTTTAAATTCTTATTAATAAGATAAAAATATGCATTTTTAAATTATTCCATTTTATAATTGCTTTTTAGTTAATTTTTTTTTAGCAATTCCATTTTTATGTTCCGAAATGACCCATGCTGATTTGGAAGGGTTTAAACTGATTTATTGCATTCAAAAGTATTTGTTTTTAAAAGTGTTTGTAAAAAATTATTTGAGAAAAATAATGAAATTATGAAATATATGAATATGTATTGAAAAATATGAATCATTTTTGTATAAGGTTATATTTTATGGAATTCAGTTAAGTAATAAATTAATTTTTTTAAAGTTGGAAATTTTGAAATTTTCGTAATAACTTTAAAAATGATTCATTATTTATTTGTTATTTTTTTTTCATTGTATTTCAGACAATGAAAATTCTCAGTACATTCACGAATTTGTTTATATTAGAAAGAAACAAATTTCTTCACTTTTTTTTGTCCATTTGAATCGTCTTTTTGATTAATAAAATGTTCCAAAAAGTTGCCCAAATGCTTAATGTGCCTCTTTTTGAAATGGATGCGAATAAAAAGGAGGATTTCTCTTATGTTCTCTTCCACAAATATTTTTATAATTTTTTCATCATTTTCTTGAAAAAGAATATTTATGGTAAAAATTAAAATGAGTCATCAAATGAAAAATCAAAATCGACGTGGATTACCTGCCGAATTACTGAATGAATTATTTGCATCAATGCCATTGCAACATGCTATTTGTCTTTTGGTCAAAATGCTAAATGGTCTTTTGGCAAGAAATGTACATAAGATGATTTACAAAATTAAAGAAGTAAAAAATAATTGTACGCGTTTAAAATTGTAATAAATATTTAGGCTTTGGATGGGAACAAATTGAATGATGCCTGTGGCAGCAAATTATCAATGTGCGAAGAAAGACTCATCGCAAAATATTCCATCAATTCAATTCGAAGTGTTATGCCTGTTCCAAGTAATAAAATAAAATGTAGAAATTAATTTTCATTTATTTTTTATATTAAGAATTCTATTCAATTAGAGCTCTTTTGCCTGTTCCAATATTACATTTGGTTGCCAATAAACCAATTATCTCTTTCTATTTTGAGATAGAAATTCTCAACAAATCATTTTGGTAAATTAATTTGAAAAATTGCTCAAAATTTTTTTTTTGTTTTTCAGGGATTACGGAATTTTCATTGGATTTTGTGAACAGAAATTTTCTTTAGAAATTACAGCACTTGGTGGAACGAAAAATTCAAATTCAATTGGAATTTATTGCAAAAGAGGAATTTGGATTAATGGAAGCGATAGCGAATTTGAAAAAGATGGTGAATTGTGGAAGAAATGGAATTTTGCTGGCTGTAAAGGGATCGAATTTGGAAATGACATTGGAATGTTCAAAAAAGGTGATTTTGCTGGCATTGGCCTAATCCGCCACTCAAATTCAAAAATGGAATGTTTTTCTACTGTGAATGGCCAATTTATGGGTAAAATAAATAAATGCAATGGAAAAATATTTTATGATAAGATAATATCAAAAATGTAAATTAAAAAATCCTATATATATTATTAAATAAATTTAAGGAAAGATGGAATTGCCATCAAAATTAGCAAGTATCGAATTATTTCCGGCAATTAGTTTGATCAGCAGTAATCATGATTCAATCCGTGCTCATTTTAAAAGGAGTAAATGGCAATTCAAGAATTTCAAATGTGTCTTAGAATGAGAATTTAGAAGATGGTAAAAAAAGCAAAATAATGAGTATGGATCAAAGCATATTTTTCATATGATTGATGAATGTTATAATATTTTCGAATAAAATTATTCATTTGATATTATTTTTTTATTATATTTAATTTTTTCAAATATTGGTACAATTTAAATGTAATAATTATTAATCATAGATTTTTGAAAATCATAGATTAGATGACGTCTAATCAAAAATCTAATTTCAGATTCGTGATCAGCGCCCCAAATTACCCTTAGAAAGTTGCATCATTTTTTATTTGCTTATTTTTTGCTCTAACATTTATTTTATTTATTTGGATATTTTGTCATTTATGACAATGACAAATTTAAACAGCAATTTTTGCGCAAATACTTCTAAAACGAGCGTTGGGATGCCGCTGCGCGGCATCCCAACGCTCGGCAAAACTTTTTAAAATTCTCTATCATAATAGTTAGATATTGTTTTAAAATTAGCGTATTTAACATCAATTCCATCTATGTCTCTAATTCATTATTTCTCGCACAGCTTTTATTGTTCATTCTCGACCATTCTCGGCTTTATACCTTTCATTCTCGATCATTCTCGGCTTTATACCTTTCATTCTCGACCATTCTCGGCTTTATACCTTTCATTCTCGACCATTCTCGGCGTTATACCTTTCATTCTCGATCATTCTCGGCATTATACCTTTCATTCTCGACCATTCTCGGCATTATACCTTTCATTCTCGACCATTCTCGGCTTTATACCTTTCATTCTCGATCATTCTCGGCTTTATACCTTTCATTCTCGACCATTCTCGGCTTTAAACCTTTCATTCTCGACCATTCTCGGCTTTATACCTTTCATTCTCGACCATTCTCGGCTTTATACCTTTCATTCTCGATCATTCTCGGCTTTATACCTTTCATTCTCGACCATTCTCGGCTTTATACCTTTCATTCTCGACCATTCTCGGCATTATACCTTTCATTCTCAATCATTCGGCTTTATACCTTTCATTCTCGATCATTCTCGGCTTTATACCTTTCATTCTCGACCATTCTCGGCATTATACCTTTCATTCTCGACCATTCTCGGCTTTATTTCCTTCATTCTCGACTATTCCCGGCTTTATACCTTTCATTCTCGACCATTCTCGGCATTATACCTTTCATTCTCGACCATTCTCGGCATTATACCTTTCATTCTCGACCATTCTCGGCTTTATACCTTTCATTCTCGATCATTCTCGGCTTTATACCTTTCATTCTCGACCATTCTCGGCATTATACCTTTCATTCTCGACCATTCTCGGCTTTATACCTTTCATTCTCGACCATTCTCGGCATTATACCTTTCATTCTCGATCATTCTCGGCTTTATACCTTTCATTCTCGACCATTCTCGGCATTATACCTTTCATTCTCGACCATTCTCGGCTTTATTTCCTTCATTCTCGGCTATTCCCGGCTTTATTTCCTTCATTCTCGACCATTCTCGGCTTTATTTCCTTCATTCTCGACCATTCTCGGCTTTATTTCCTTCATTCTCGGCTATTCCCGGCTTTATTTCCTTCATTCTCGACCATTCTCGGCTTTATTTCCTTCATTCTCGGCTATTCCCGGCTTTATTTCCTTCATTCTCGACCATTCTCGGCTTTATTTCCTTCATTCTCGACTATTCTCGGCTTTATATCCTTCATTCTCGACCATTCACAGCTTTTTTTCCCTTCATTCTCGACCATCCTTGATTTTTTAATTTTCATTCTCGGCTATTCTCAATTTTTTATCCATCATTATCGATTATTTCCGGTGCTTATACTTCATTTATGAACTCATTCATGGCATTTATAACTCATTTCCTCATTTATATATTAATTTTCGGCTTTTTATATCAAATCTTGATAAATATGATAAATATTAATTAAGTAATTATCTTATTTAATTCATGAATCCCTCTACCACTTGATTCAATCTATTTTAACCTATTCCCGGGTTTACTATTACATTATTCCAATGATTTAATTGCTTGAAGGAGCGCCCGGTCGTCGCTGCGCGGCTCCCGGCCGCTCCAATTGGTTAAAACGCTCCCATTGGTTCTAAAATTATCATTTTTCACTCATTTCGATATTAAAGTATTATCTATTTAATTTATAAATCCCTATAGCATCTATTCCCGAGTTTGAAATTACGAATTACATTATTTCAATGATATAATTGCTTTAAGGAGCGCCCGGTCGCCGCTGCGCGGCTCCCGGCCGCTCCGATTTGTTCAAAATAATTAACAATCATTTAGCATTTTACAATTATTTACAAAATTTGGCAAATATTTGCATTTTTTTAATAATTCTCGACTATTTCATTAAAATAATTAAAAATTTTTCTCAATTTTTTTAATATATATTGCTTTCATTCTAAAATATTTATTTTTCTTTATTTCTTTATATTTTGTGTTTAAAAGTTCTTTTCTTTATTCCTTAACTATTTCATTTATTTTTGGATTTTATTCATAATACAAAACGCCAAAGGAAAAAATTTCAAAGCTGCATTTATTGCGGATTAGTATATTAGATTATATATAGGATTAAGTGATGAGATTCTTCCGCATAATTCACCAATAAGAGAGCCAAATGCAATAATTTCGAATTTAATATGGACTGAATATTATCCTGTTAATGTATTCATTAACAACCCATTGGATATAACAAACAAAACGCAACTGGATCGATTTAATGGGATGCTCAATGAATTTGAGCGAATGGCTAAATGCAAAGGTTACAAATAATTTTTTAATTTATTTATCTAATTAACCAACAAGATTAGTATAAAATCATTATTGAAAATGATTTAATTTATATTTGAATCCGGTTTTTAAACCAGGCACTGTTCAGGGTTTTTTTCAGAAAAAATTAGCCGGACTCGGCAAAAAGAGCCGATTTTCGGAAAATTACGAAAAAAATTACCGAGCTGGCTTGCAGACCGGTTGTGTTTTAAAATGTGCCGGGTTCCGGGATCATAAAAAATGCACAAAAAAAACACCGGATTTTTTCGAGCCCGGAACGACGCCGGACTTTAATTTATATAAAAAATTAAGTTGAGTGAACATTTATGGTCAAAGTTATTAATATTTTTATAATTTAATAAATGATTGGGAAAACGACAATACTTTTTATTTTTAGGCAACAAATTCACTTTATCATGGACCCGCGATTTTGAAAGCTTCTGTGAACTTGACCGACATCGACCATTCATTGGCTCTATCCAGACGGATAATAGTCTAATTTGTTTTGATAAGTGGAATCAATTATTGCATCCAAGTGAAACGAATGTTGACTATATCAATTTAGGCGCCTTTCTCAGCTCAACAGTCTATTCCCATTATATACCATATTTAAAATTGGTTGAGAATATTAAACCATGCAATCCAATACCTGTCTCAAAATTCTTCGTAATAGTCACTTTTCACAACACAACAAATTGGGAGGATCGAATTGATTTGATGCAGCAATGGCGTCGATTGGTGGATGAATATGCTGACTTGAATGCCACAGTCTGGGAGGCAAATGCAATGTTTGTGGACCAAATGCTTAGTCTCAAGCACTTGGCGATTGAGGTAATTTGTAATTTTATATCCATAATATTTTTTAAAAAATTTCTAATATAAGGGGAATAACCTGAAATGGGGATAAGCATTTGTCTACTGCGAAAGTGATTTATAATTTATTTTTTATTATCATAAATGATGTGGCCTATCAATTTAATAAAATGAGATTTTTGATAGGAATTTTAAAATTTGAAATCTTTAAAAACACTTTTTTCGTTTTAATTTTTATAATTATCTTTAATTGATAAAATATGCCAATTGAATATAATTTTTATTCATATTTGGAAAACATAATATTTTCCCATTTTTCAGACAATAATATATTCCTTGGTGTTCATGGCCATTGTGTGCCTGCTTTTTATTCGCAATCCAGTTTCTGTAGTAATCGCTGTCTGGGCAATTGCGTCGATCAGTATTGGCGTGATTGGCCTTCTGAACCTCATTTGGGGCCTTGATCTTAATCCTATTACACTTTGTACCATTTTGATGTGCATTGGAATGAGTGTGGATTTTACTTCACATACATCTTATCATTTCCAAGTAAATCATTTATTACTTAAATTACATAAATATATTCCCTAATTATCGAGTCAGAATAAAAATGTAGAAAAAATTTCTTATATATTAATTAATTAAAAATTATGCAGTTGAATTGGCGACAGAAGCTTCTAAATAATGGCTCAATTATTAAGAAACCATTGACATCATCCTACGAAAAATTAGAGCATTGTTTTAAATCAATTGCCTGGCCAATGTTGCTTGCAGGCATAAGTACAACAATTGCCGTTTTGCCATTGGCACAATTGCAAGTTCGTTATTCAAAGCATCATCCCTAATAAGAAAAATATTACAATTATTTAAATTGATTCTGAAAAATAGCATCAAAAATTGATTTATCTGAAAGCAAATAGATATTACTTATTTATTTATTTTTATTTATAGACCTAATTAAAATGTTTAATTTACCTATTTATTTAAACATTTAATTAAAATATTTAACTTTTAATCTTTTAGCAATTATCATCGTATATATTTTCAGAATTATATTCCATTAGCATTTCTCAAAACAATCACATTAGTGGTCACTTGTGGAATGCTCCATGGACTCGTGTTCTTGCCAACATTTTTATATAGTTTGCCAACGGGGCTGCTGAAAGGCGGTTATTGTATTCATAAAAAAGAATATAATTTGGCGGATAAAATGGAGGAAGAACATGTGATGAATGATAACAAATAATTAAGAATTTCTATTGAATAATTAATTATATTTTATAATATATATGTCGGCGCTAAGGTTGAAATTCCGTTAAAGTTGAAATTTACACACTATTTTCGTCAGAGAATCAGAGAAAGTTTGAATTTCGAAAAACTAATTATAGGTTTGGGTTTAGGTGTTCGGAGCATTATAGGGTCTGCTGGGCTAGGGTCTAGGGTTAGTTTGTGTTCTATTTCTTTGGCGAAATAGTGTGCAAATTTCAACTATCGGATTTTCAAATTTAGCGCTAACATATGTAAATATCAAATGGAAATTTCAATTCATTATTAAATCCTGAAAATTCCGAATATGAATATGATACCCTTTTTAGAAGATATCCTATTAAAAATTTTCTTATTAATTTATATTCAAGAATATACATTATTTTTAATTAGCATAAAAATAATTGACTAATATATCTACAATCATAAATACTGGCTTCAGATATAATTTTGGAATAAAAAAATAAAAAAAATTACATTTTCTTCTTAATTTGGAAATATCTGCTTGAAAATAAAAATAAATACAAAAATTCTTCTTTAAATTTTTCTAATTATGAACTGAGCTATAGGAAATTTAATTAAATTTAAATTATTATACAAAAATTCTATAATGTTTAACATTTATATTTTATTCATGAAATTGAAAATTTCATTGCAAATATCCGAATTTTTATTTTATCAAAACAAAAAAAAATTCTTCGAATCTTTAAAAATAACAAATTTTATTCCAAATTTTCTGGATTTGCTGCATTGGCTGCTTGGTGATATCCAAATTCACGACACATTATGGCGATCTGTCGACGTTCATCTCTCGATGTTAAATGATTCTATATATATCAATAATACGAGAAATCAATTAGAAATTATTTTACAGTGATGATGCTCCAAATTGGGTGGATGTTGGTAAAGTTAATTGAGCAGAGGTCGCACTTTTTGTAACATTTTGTTGAATTGTTTTGCCGGAAGAAATCAGCTCGCCGCAATCCAAATACTTTAATTTAAAAGGAATAATAATAATTAATTTATTTATATTCAATAAATAATTCAAATTCTCTCTACCCAAATCGAGATGAAAATTTTTAGTAAAATTAGAAAATTGATGAAATTTGATTTTTAAATAAATTTTCAAAATCAAAAATGATAATATTTTTAATAATTTCATTTTTAAAATATTTTTTGTTATTTAAATATTTTATTCTATAATTTAATATTAATTTTCTATTAGTCCCTATAAGACAAATCCCAATATTATCTGCTTTGTTAGTTATCCTCCCACTATCGTACCCCACTGCTGTTTTCTTCGGGAATGTTTTCCTTCAGATAATGCTGAAGACGGCCAATCAAGCAGTTGCTTATACAGGTCAATATTTGCTGCTCGATGGTGTCCAACAAATAGAAATGGGAATAGAATCGGCGGCAATATTTGTGGCCATATCCAAGAAGGAAACCATTGGGGCCACAATTCGCCTTTTCTTCCATGCTTTTATATGCTTCGCATTTTGCCACATCCTTTTTTTGAAAATACTAATTTCAAAAACAGAATAAATATACACCTTGAATAGGCAACCGCGGGTTGAATTTGTTGGGTTCACAATGCTCATAGTGGGATCGCATATCTTTTGTGAAAAATACTAGATTTCATAAAACTTTATATTTTTATTTTCTCCATTTATCCATTATGTTCAGTTAAGGAATTTTTTACATAACAATTTTGTACAAATTAACGAATTGTGTTAAAGAAATCTCCAAAGTGATACAAATATGAGCATCTCACAATAAATAAAAATATTCATTATAAATTTAAAATTTTTAAAAATAAAAAGAAGATTATTTTTTTGAAAGGAAAAACCGTTTTTGACTTCTAATTAAATCAGAAACCGTTTTAGACCCTTAACCTTATACCAATTTATAGATCTAATCGAGACGCATCGAAGGCCGAAAGTTATTGAAATCTCAAATTTTTTTTCAAAATTATAGTGTTTAAAGCCAAAAAAATATAGTTTAAACGATTTAATACCCTTTATTTTTGACTAAACCATGATAAATTTTCTACAAATCGATGCTTCTCTATGATATATACAAAATAGTAGAAGGATTGTTGGCTCTAAAACTGGTTTGTGATTTACTAGTTGAAAAAATCTATTAAATATTTCCCATAAAAATATGATAAAATATTATTATATTTCATTTCTACAAATATTTTTTGTGGTGCTAGGTCATCTCCACAATTCTGCAAATATGGGCATATCCACAAATTCTGCAAATATAAGTTTTTGACTTCTAATAAATCAGCAATAGGATTTAGACTATAGAAACCTTATACCATTTTGTAGATCTCACCGAGACGCATCGAATTCCAAATTAAAGAGTTTTAAACCAAAAACATAAAAAATGATTTAAACTGTTTAAAACTTTATCTTTTGGAAAATTTTATATACCATTCGATGCGTCTCGATGAGATCTACAAAATGGTATAAGGTTTCTTTAGTCTTCTAAATCCTGTTATTGATATATTTTTTATTAGAAGTCAAAAACTTATATTTGCAGAATTTGTGGACATGCCCATATTTACAGAGCCATTTGTCTTTTGTGGAGATGACCCCGGACGATTTTTTTTATGCTTTTCTTTTTTATTTTTTTTATAATAATTTGTTCAAAAATTTATTATATTCTCTTTCGATTTTTTTATTTATTTGTATTATTGTGCAGATGACAATATTTGTATGTTTGCTTATTATGGAGAAATCTCAGCGCTATGAATTATTTTAATTAATAAAACCATAATTTTCTTTGATATTTGAAGGAACAAATTTCATTTTCCTTCTGAAATCTGATCTACCTGCGTCTCTTTGTCACAATGATGCACATTGTCCGGGCAAAGTTGTCTGCCCTCTGGGATGCAAACATCACCGACACATTCTTCCCCATAACGACAATAGCCCAGCTGATTTGCCCTGGGGCATTCGGCACGACCACGGGCAATACATATGGTAGAATTTTGGCTACAGTATTGGTCATTATTGCAGCTGAATTCCCCATTCGGGCATTCCACACGGCCAATAAGAATGCATTGCTTCTTGCCACAATAATAGCCACTTGAACAACTACCGACGAAATTAGGGCATTCAATGCTACCAATTGGAAAACATTTTCCAGGATGAAATTTGCTGCAAAAATAATTTGTATCACAAAAATTGCTGCTCGGGCATTCCATATGCCCATTAGGGATGCATTGTTTCTTTCCGCAATATTCGCCATTTGGACAGCTACCGACGAAATTATGGCATTCAATGTCACCAATTTTAAAACAATATCCGGAATGTATTTTGCCACAAAAATAATTTTCTTTACAATAACCACCATTCGAACATTCCATATGCCCAATTCGATAACAATTTCCAGGATATAATTTGCCACAATAATAGCCATGAGGACAGCGGCTGCCAGAGTTAGGGGAATTAGGGCATTCAGTTTCACCAATTTTAAAACAATAGCCAGTGTGAATTCGACCACAAAAGTATCCCGAATCGCAGTAAAGTCCGTTAGGGCAAGCTATTTGTCCGGTAGATCGCTTTTCTCTCCCTTGCGTTCGATTGTGTTGACTTGAAGCAAATACAATGCTTTTGTGTTTTTGAAGTGGCAAAGTTTCATCTTGTTGTTCTGCAAATTCGGCGGCTTTGAATAGATGATGGTTTCGACTTAATCCTTCAAACAGAAATACTTGAAAAAATAAAATTGTCGTAAAAAATATCATTATTCTGCGAAAAATTATTGATTAAGTTTTATATGATTACGGAAGTTAAAAAAAAGTAAATTAAATCTTTCAAAAAATTTCAATTATTAATATGTTCTTTTAAAGAAATTTTCTTTAGGAAGCCAATTAATTGGTTAAATTTTTCTGAAGAATGGTACTTATAAAAAATTTATTTTATATTTGAAATAAGTTATTATAAATATTTTGAAAAAATTATTTAAAAATAAAATGAAAAAAAAGTATAAAAATTTGGAAAAACAAAAAAATGGAGAAATAAAGACAAAAAATAAAGTCTAATTGTATCCGAAAAAAATACTTCTTAATTCTTATCATTATCATCTTCGTTTGGAAATTAAAAAAATGAAGAATTAAGAATAATTATGGAATCTTTCGACTGATAAACAACGATGTGTATATTTATAAAATGATGATTTCTTTCAATAAAAAATGGGAATTACTTTTTATTTGTCAAATAAAAAAAATTATGGAGGGGATTGGGCTGGTTTATATTGAAAGTTTATTGATGTTATCATTTTTATTTCCATTTATCAAAGTTCGCAGTTTTTTTTCTTAATTCGAGAAAAAGTTTGTCCGTTAGGTGAAAATACAAAAACGAATTGAAAAAAAAATATATGAAAATCGATTTTAGCAAACTCTAATAGGCCATTTTATTATGCACAAAGTGTAATGGAAAAATATGAACCGAATTTGGAATTTTGTTGAAATAAGAGATAAAACAGGGAAATTTGGAACATCATCACTGTGCATAATTTTTAATTAATTCCTTATTGAAATTGTTAAAATGTAGAATGATATAATGTCAATGGATGAACGTATACAGATTGCTTTGTGCCGTGAATTGGGATATCATCAAGCAACCAATGCAGCACTTCCAGAAAATAAATATATTTTTGTAATGACAATTTATCTTTTGTCTTTTTTACAGCTGATTTGAAAATTTATCTTAATTAATTGCAAATGTGCAAATAATTGAAAAAATTAAAATTATATTTTAAAAACTTAAATATTTAAATTAAAATCAAATTTTGTAATATTTTTTTTTGTAAATCGAAAATTAATACCATATTCCTAATTGTTCCAACAAAGAAATGAAAAAAAGCTTGTTTTGCGCCATTAAAATGAAAAAAATACTCTCATACATTTTTCTTTTATAGTAAAATAGATGAAAATTTAAATTCATTTAAATATGAAATTTAATTCATTCTCAATAAAATCCAACAGAAATGTGAATGAAAAATAAATAAATTTGTTTTTAAAAAATCATTTAATTTCAATTCGTATCTTGGGTTTCCACCGTTCCTTCCAATGAAGAAACTCGATTCCTGAAAAATCGGCTCAACAATTTTGATCGAATTAGGTCCATAGTGTAATTTCGATAAGGGGTGATGAACAGCAAAATAAGCAGGGAATTGCACAGAGTGTAAATATTCAATAATAGCAGTCCAATGTCCCCTGCAGTCTTATCAATTTCAGTTCCAGAAATGATTTCTTTTGTGGAAATGAGGGCATAAAGAGAGTAACAGACAGGTAACATCACAAAAATGAATGGAAGAAAAAACTGTAAACAATTATTTTTAAATATTTTTTTTCAAGCAGCAATGAATTAATTAGGAATTATGGAATATTTGATTTGACGAAAAAAAATATTGAAAATGTTGATAAGATTATATCGGTCAAATAATTTGTTCTAGAATCCAAAATCTTATATGAAATCAATAATTCTTATCAAAACATGGTGATTGATTTATGTATAATTTATCATAATGTTGTCAAAAATTAAGGGCATTAAACCGCTTAAACCGTTTTAGGTTTTAGTTCAAAAATTTTTAAAGCCAAATATCATTATCAAAAATTGCATCTGAAGGTCAAGGATAAAATAAGGACTATAATAAACCGTAATAATTTTATTGTTTTTTTTTCAATATCTATTTTGCAATTTTAAATGCCTTTTACCATTAAATAATATTCTAAAAATTTTTTTCCCATTCTCACCTGAAAAATGAGGAGCAAGGTCAATTGACGATGCAATTGATATGTTCGGGCAGAAAATCGGGAGGCATTTTCTCTCAAGGTTCGATAAATTAGAAGCGAGAAGATGAAGCTCATCAATTGTGACAATGTGAAGCCGCCAAACACAAGGGCTGGAAGGATTTTGCCCTTTGGCGTATCAATGTTGAAGAGAAGGAGTACAGGAGGCGGATGGGTTTGGTGGATTAGAGCCATCATTTCGTTATAATGGTGTCCCTTGTTTAAGAGGACATCCTCTATTTCCTGTGAAAAAAGAAGTTGGGGCTTTAATTTTCTAATAAGAATATTTCTAATTTTTATAAAGATATTTTTTCCAATAAATACTTTATTTTTCTAAATTTTTAATATACTTTTTTTTGTTATAATAATAATAATTCAATAGTAAATTTTTAAATTACCGTAAATCCTTTATTTGTAGCCCATAGGCTAATATAATCTAGAAACCCTCCAAAGGGGACTTTTATTAGAGGGTTATCTTCTAATAGAGGATTTATGCTATTTAAGAACAAAATAAGATTAAGCATTTAGCGGAAATTTCTAATTAATTATTATAATTGTTGATTATTGAGGTAAATAAATAAAAATGAAATATCCAAAATTAGTTTCGGTTTCAAAAATCGATTAAATTATCCAATGGGAAAAAAGGATGAACCGAAAACGATATTATTGAAACCGGATAAGATCCCGGTATAAAACCAATTTTGGACAACCTTAGAATTAGATCCTATATGAATAATTTGTTTTTTTTGGAAACATAGAAATTTAAATATAATGAAAATTCATTCCCAACCTTTTTAATCAAGCAAATTTTAAAAATAAATTTTTATAAAAATATTTAATTCAAAATTATTACATAGGGCGCAGCTATCGATGTAAACGCGGAAAATCCGCAAGAAATGGCAATTAAGGCACCAAAAATTAGAAGGCCAATCCGTGTCTTCCATAAATTGAATTGATTGTGGAGATGGGACCATCGGCCTTGAACGGCAGTGTAGCGAAACATCAAACCGTAAACTTGCGTTTCAATCATACAAGCGCCAAAGAAAATTGCAATTGTGAACTTAAAAGCGAATTTTGGGGGAATTTTTCTGTCGAATGAGGTCGAAAAAACATAAAAATATTTTCGAAATTTTTTAATTTTCATAATGTTTAATTTTTGTAAAAAATGTTCCTAATCTACCCAGCAATAAAGATGCCGAAATTTTTAAATTTCAAATTAAAATAATAATTTTTATTTTATAATAAAATCTAATTTTTATTAAAATTTAAATTTTTTAATTTAATTTAATTTTAATTTTTATTAAAATTTCAATTTTTATTTTTATTAAAATTTCAATTTTTTATTTAATTAAATTTTTATTTTTTTTTATTTAATTTATTTTTTTATTAAAATTAATTTTTATTATTTTTAATATTCCATTTTTAATTTGCCTACGCCTATTCTGCCTCCATCTTCGCCCAACAATTTTGCCAGTCCATTCACAAATGCGCCCTTTGCATTTGGGATAAGTATATCTGGGTCGAGTACAAAACCCATTGTGAAAGTAAATGCAAAATCCATAGACTGGGAAAAATTTTTAAATTGAAATAATAAAATTTAGTAAAACGGAAATTTATTAAAATTAAATAATTGAAAAATTCACCAAAAATAAGCAAAGAGCAAAGCGGAATGGATGCATTTTCTTCGGTGATTTGAACAAAACAAATAAAGTTGAAGTAATAAAGTGATTGAAGTGATGAAGAAAAGGGAGATTTCAAAAAGGGGGTTCATTGTTGGAAATAATTATGTTTTTTGAGTAATGATTTTTGATAAAATTTATTATGGAACAGTTCCTTGTCGAGCCCAATTACTTTAAGCAAAAGACAATTTATTCTCGTTTTTTTTTTTGAAAATAAGTATTGACTTTACTCGGTTTGGAAATGAAATAAAAACACCTGCTGCCACTGTTGTGTTCGACTACAGGAAAGACGAAAGACTGACATATGCAATTTTTTTGGTTCTCTGAATGATTTTAACAAAGCTGAAAATTCATCTGTTTGATTTAAAATTTATTTAATATTTGCGATGTTTGACGGCCATCTTCACTTCTATACAAAATTTGACGGCAAAAAACAAAGATACTAGGAGAATGGTGCGAAAGAATTATCGAAATTATATAATTGTATTCTTGTCATATCGCTGATTTCAGCATTTAATTTGACAGTCAAAGGGACATCAATTACTGTCTATTGTAAATTACAAAAAAATTGTTACAACCGGGAAATCTCCACCATAGACAAAGGGTAGAACATACAAATGTGGAATGGTGATAAAAAATTGGGAATAAAATGAATTTGATACCAAAGAAATTTGTGATTGGAAATTTGGTGGAAACTTTTGAAATTTAAATGAGATTCTTATGAAAATTTTTACACATAAGGCAAGGATTAATATTTAAAATGTACTTCCAAATATTTTCAAAAATTAATTTATTTAATTCACTTTCACTCAATTATTCCATTTTTTGATTAAATATTTGAATATATCCTAAATAAAAATTTCACCTGCTTTTTTTGTTGTTGATGGCAGATTTTCTATTTTTTTGTCACTTACAATTTTAAATATTTCTGCTAATTTTCTCTTTTTTATTTAACCATTACCAATTAAACATGATTATCTCAAATTCATTAATTCTAATAAAAATTACATTAAATTCAGCTTTTCGACACTGCTTTTTTTTCGTAAATTCAAACAAAATGATATAAAATTCAATTTAATTTTGATGGAACATAACTCTTGGATTCTGAATCGATTCATATGGAGATGTCAGAGATGTAATTGGAAATATTGTGCTTGTAAGAAAATCACAAAATTTCGACTATTATAAACAAAAAAACAGAGATCGATGGCAAATGTCATTTCATAATTATCATATCCTTATCCTTCAGAGATATTTCCATCCTCTTTAATTTCAAAAATAATTCCAACGAATTTATATGTTTGTTTTATACGTCAGAGTGTAAAATATAAAATTTTCTTTTTTAAGTTCCAAATTTAATGGCATTGAAAAATATTTTGGAATATAAATTTGATACCAATGAAAAATCGCATTTCTTTCCATTGCTATATGGGGATATTTGGCAATTGGCATGAAGGCAAATTCAATGCCATAGTGCATCGAAAATTTGGAAATGGTCAAAAATATTACAGATATTGATGAAGAAAATTTAATTGAATTAAATTTGAAATTATGGGCATTTTTTATATTACCTATAGTATCTAAAATCTGATAATTGATAAAATAGTAAATGTCAACGATAACATTTATAAAAATGGACAAATTTTTTGTTGGAATTGGAACAGTGCATGTCATTTGTCATTGCCATAGGCAAATCTTTCTAGAAAAATAAAGGCAATTGATGTCATTGTACAAAATGGGTCATATCTATGGAAAAACTTAAAAAAAAAATAATTATTTCTCTAATCTCTACCAATCGCCGGTCGATGCGATTCTATGGTCAACAGATAGAATAGGAAAAAATGGGCATAAAGGATTCGTCATTTTTAATATATTTTAAGATGCCTCATTTTATTGCTTTCTAGAATATGCCGGAATGAATTTTTCAAATTCACCTATCTATTCATCCAAATCAGATCAAATCTAGAAAAGGTCACATCTATTAATGCCAATTTAGATTAAATTTTTAATTTAATCTAAAAATTTTATAAAAAGGCAAAATTAAGACAAAATAAACAAAAACAAAATGAAAAAAAAACAAATTTTAGAGCGAAGAAATGGCTCATTGTAATTAGGGTGTAATTTAAAAAAGAAATTTAAATTTAGATTGCTTTGTTTAAAATTTTAAAAGAAATTTGTGCGCATCATAGCAAAATGAATCAAGGAGAAGCCCACAATGAAGCTGAGAATTTACGAGCCGCAATAGTGCCAATAAATCCCGTAAATGAGCATTTCAACAATCTAGGAGGACGAATTCGAAATGTAGGCCAACGGCAGGTAATTTTAAACATTTTTTATTTTAAAATTTAATTTAGCTGAGCATTTCCGTTTATAATTTACTGCTCCTCATTTTTGGCATTTATTTTTTGGCTTATAACATTTCGATGATAAACAACAGCAATGTGAGTGATATTATAAAGAAAGAGATGTATTTATTTGTTAAAAGTTTTCTAATAAGTAATTTATGGCTTAAACAGCGAAATCTAGGCAAAGTATTTGGATTTTTTTACAATTTTATCATAAATTTATAAATTACATTTTTCAAAAGAATTCATATTCTCGTGAGCAGAAAACTATGTTGAAAGAAGTGAGGAAGGAAATTAAAGAATTAAAAGAGGAAGTGGCAGACATGTTAGTTGGAATTGGCATTGAAATAAAATTTGTTTATTAAAAATTTCTAACAACAGAATACGGTTGCTGGTATGGAATGGAGAATAGAATATTTGAAGCAATGTATATGGAAATCGGAGAATTAATGGAGGAAATGAGTGAAAAATTAAGCATGGTGATTACTGATTAACACTGCAGAATATATTTTAAAAAATTTTTTAAGAATTCGATTCTTGGTGGGGAGAATGAAATAATCGAGGCAATGAATATGGAAATCAAAAGAATAATGGTGGAAATGGCTAGAAAATTTAGCATGGTTATTTAAAATGTAAATTTATTAACGAAAATTTTTATCAATAGAATTCGATTGATGGCATGGAGAATAGGATGTTCGGGGCTATGAAAATCGAAATTACACAATTAAATATTCATTATCGTTACTACAAATTTCCTGGAAACAAATGTCTACTTGAATTCAACAAAGTCAATTTCAGAAGTATAATATTTCGAACAGCTAATCTACGTGAATCATCACAAGATCCAAAATATTTACCCTTTTCTGATGAAATATAATCCAATTTTAAGTAATATTTAAAAATATGCATGTCATAGAAACATTTTATGATCATAGTAAGAATGATTTTTAATTTTTTTTAAATTGTATATTATTCCCCACTATTTACTCTAGGCGAACGTCAAACTCAATTAATTAAATTCTTCCATATTCGAATATTTGGTTATTGAAAAAATATATTGGGTGTATATGGGTATTGAAGTGATAGAAACATTTCATGGCCATAGTCTGAATGATTTTGGATTTTTTTAAATTGTATATTATTCCCCACTATTTACTCTAGGCGAATGTCAAACTCAATTAATTAAATTCTTCCATATTCGAATATTTGGATATTGAAAGAATATATTGGGTGTATATGGGTATTGAAGTGATAGAAACATTTCATGGCCATAGTCTGAATGATTTTGGATTTTTTTAAATTGTATGTTATTCCCCACTATTTACTCTAGGCGAAGGTCAAACTCAATTAATTAAATTCTTCCATATTCGAATATTTGGATATTGAAAGAATATATTGGGTGTATATGGGTATTGAAGTGATAGAAACATTTCATGGCCATAGTCTGAATGATTTTGGATTTTTTTAAATTGTATAATATTCCACACTATTTACTCTAGGCGAACGTCAAATTGAATTAATTAAATTCTTCCATATTCGAATATTTGGATATTGAAAAAATATATTGGGTGTATATGGGTATTGAAGTGCTAGAAACATTTCATGGCCATAGTCTGAATGATTTTGAATTTTTTTAAATTGTATAATATTCCACACTATTTACTCTAGGCGAACGTCAAATTGAATTAATTAAATTCTTCCATATTCGAATATTTGGATATTGAAAGAATATATTGGGTGTATATGGGTATTGAAGTGATAGAAACATTTCATGGCCATAGTCTGAATGATTTTGGATTTTTTTAAATTGTATAATATTCCACACTATTTACTCTAGGCGAACGTCAAACTCAATTAATTAAATTCTTCCATATTCGAATATTTGGATATTGAAAGAATATATTGGGTGTATATGGGTATTGAAGTGATAGAAACATTTCATGGCCATAGTCTGAATGATTTTGAATTTTTTTAAATTGTATAATATTCCACACTATTTACTCTAGGCGAACGTCAAATTGAATT